>JAEMWC010002168.1:0-56306 GCA_016490735.1 Pachyseris speciosa | reverse complement strand
AAAGAAATGTACCAAAATGTAGAAGCGCACGTGCAGAGCGATTGTTTTTGCTCAATTAATAGTTTTATTATGCATCCGCACGTGCAACGAGGACGGTAACGGTAACGAGAATGCACAAAAACTAGTGCATTCTCGTTACCGTTACCGTCGTCCTCGTTGCACGTGCGGATGCATAATAAAACTATTAATTGGTCGTTGAAAATGTTCTGCCTTTACTTCCCCAGTATTAAGGAATTTTAACACAGCGCTGGAAAGTTTTGGGTGTCAAGTACAGAGTAGCTGCTCCTTCGCCTCTACTCTTTCATCCATATTGCACGCGATCGCAGCAGTCTTCAATGTGTTGGTCTGGGCATCGCCAGTTCTGGACGTTTCAAAAGATATTCAGTGTCCCAGACTACCTTGCGGGATTGTCGCGTACGCTTTGGACAACCTTTCCCAAAACAGCTGTATACAGAGGAAACTTTTGATAATCCTCAATGCAACAAATATGACCGATGTGTTAGTAAGCATTGTTTAAAAACCTACTTCATTAATAGAGTTTTCGTATTCAATACATCAAAAATGCCTCAAACAGTAAATTTATTTATTTATTTTTATTTTTTATCATTCAAAATATTCAACACCATAACAATTAAAATGTAATAATATTGATTCAATAAAGAGGACTTTATTCGACCACATCCTGCCAGTGCACTTATTTTGTTCCGATTTCGATGATTTATTATACTTCCACACAGTTGCCTGATACAAGTGTCTTAACCACCCAGATAATGAGATTATGTATCTCCATTTGATCTCATTTGTGTGAACAGCCCCCACCCCCCCCCCCCCCCAATCCCCACTGTCTCTTGGGAGACTTCAGAATCACTGCTTTCAGAGGTTTGCTGCAATGGACGGAATTCAGCCCACTCGATTTTTTTCTTAATTAATTACACCCGTGGACTGCAAGCTAAGATAGAGACGTCCAGTCTATTACAGCCACTCAAGCTACCATTCGATTACAAAAATGCATTTTGATTTTGCCATTGTCATCGTATTTCCCTGACAGTGAACTTTAAAGCTTTGCTTTGGGTTTTCGTGAGAGTGCAGCCTTTATCAGTCCAGCTGGCTTGTCAGTGGGCATCAAAATCTACAACAAAAAAAGTTATCATC
The DNA here is from genome assembly GCA_016490735.1 of Pachyseris speciosa. Taxonomy (NCBI): domain Eukaryota; kingdom Metazoa; phylum Cnidaria; class Anthozoa; order Scleractinia; family Pachyseridae; genus Pachyseris; species Pachyseris speciosa. Next base: position 55,154 of record JAEMWC010002168.1, on the reverse strand, counting down.
AGTTAATGATAAAAGAGGACAAATTCCATAATGAAGATCAAATTTCAATTAACCAAACACAATGTTGCCCCCACCCACCCGCCAGACTGCGAGCAGAGGAACTTTTTTTCCTAAGATCACTTGTCCCTGCTTTTCGCAGGTTTATGGGAATACACAATTGACTGAAGCTTGTGCAATGCCCAGAATGTGCTATGGTAAACTGCAGCTTCTAGTTGGAGCACTGTGGACACAGAGTAACTAGATCTACCAAACTAAAATGTGTAAATGTGAAGTTAAGACAGTGGTTTTGGTACCCAATACAGCTGTTTTGCCTTTTTAAGACTAAAGAGCATGGTACAGGTAATACTTGTCAGTTGTGGAATGTGCAGCTGGACTGGACAGACATTAAATGACTGTAAGAGTACCTCATCCTTGTTTGCAATTCCAAATGGTGCCATGTTAACGGTGTGAAAAATGAATATTTTGGCATCGTCATCTCCACATAACCAATCTGTAAGAACGCAAAACAGAATTTTGTAAGACAGATCTGGGTTCAATATGTAAACTGCATTTTTGAGATGAGCCGAATGCTCAGTGAGGCAATGCCCAGGACAGACAATTCACATAGATATAGGTGTGATAGTATTTCAAATGACAAGTGACAAACGTACGAGACTAACCTGAGGAATGCTGTTCAAAATCTTCTCTTCAGATAAAAAGTGTTCTGTTGCCAGAAGAATAAGACCAAGAGAACTTAGAAAGACCACTAACTGAATATTATTTAACAATACAATAACAATAAAGAGTACATTGCAAGAAGGCAGGCAAAGTACGGATTTTAAAAAGTTACCACTTACTGTAAGGGGAATAGACTGAAATATCAATGACAGAACATACTGAAGTTTGGATTAAGACTTCAAAACATTCAGACAAAATTCCAAAGAAATGGTGGAAAGCTACTATAAGTTCATGTAAAAGGAAACGTTCTGGGCTAACCACAAATGATCTGTTAAAAAAAACTATATAATAAGCATCTGATAGTTGAATTATGTTTTTTGTTTATTCCTGTAATCAGGGTTTGCACCCTTTTCCAAAACAATTTTCCAGCCAAGGACTTTTCCAGTCCAGGTGCATGTTTCTCAAAGCTCTGGAAAACATTTCGGGCTTGAAAAAGTATTTTTATGGACTTGTTTCACATTAGCAAAATTACTAATACCTTTATTAGTCTTTGGAGAAAGCACGCGATATACTTGAGAAATACGCGATATACTTGAGAAATACACTTTTTAATGGCTAGTTTGCCCAAAAAGCTAGTACCAGTGGACAAAACCGCCTTGAAAAATACTTCTCAGGCCTGAAATGTTTTCTGGAGTTTTGAGAAACGTGCGCCAGGCCTCAGAGAGTTTTTTTCCAGAAACCAAAATGTGCATTAACTATTTTGTCAGTTGTTGGATCTTCTCATCTGGTTGCTGAGTTTACAGATTTCCAGGATTTCCAGGATCTCTGATCATTTTCCAGGACTGGAACTTTGTGTAATTTTTTTAATTGGCTGGCTTCCGCTTTTAATAATCAGACAGATGCAAGCAGAAAATGTACCTGAACTGAAGGTGAGTACACACCAGACTGCGGTGGACCAGCAAATTCCTCCAGGATTGTGCTCTTGGCAAAGTTCCTCTTGAATCACAACAAAGACAGTTTACTTCCTATCTACCCACTGACACTGATAAATGTCTGACCCCAGAATAAGCCCACATCTACAAAAATCCTAACTTTCTTCACTGATGAAATTCTTTTTATTTCCAGTTTGTGTTGATTTTTGGTCAATTGCATCTCCAGGGGGAGGCTCCGCCAGGAGGTCCAACCCCTTACCCTTTTATATACCATTTTGACAGAAAAGGTACCCCTTTTGTTTACCTTCCATTGACAAATAGTATCCCTTTCGTATACCTAAAACAGGAAGTCTTCTTGTCATTTTCACGTAGTATTCAATAAATTAAAACAGTGCAGTCATAAGGTATGTGTTCGAGATATTTTAATGAAAGGCTCTTTTAAATACCTCAATGACAGATTTCCCTACCCTTTCATATACTTCGACTCGTGAAATCCCTGCCCTTTCATATACCTGAAGCGTGAAAAAGGTACCCTTTTAGGTAGAGCCTCCCAGTATAAGCCATTATAGGGAGTACCCCTGCCCCCAGATTGAATCACCTCAGTGTTAATAATGACTGCTCATGAATCAAATAAAGTGGCAAAATACAAGATGTACCGGTGTATGTTCTCACGCAGCTACTTACCAACAGTTGTTGAAATCAACACCCTTAGTGGTGTCAAACTGGTATTGGCAGGATACTTTAGTACAGAAGGCCCGGTCAGTGGATTCTGGCAGAATAGTGTACTTGTCCTTACAAAATCCTACAAAACATAAGGGATTTAATGAAACCTAAAGTTTTTTCCTTAGATCTCCTTTTTAGGACAATAGTATTAGTTAAATTATGGCCTTTCAGTGTATGGTGCGTATGAACATGATCTAAACACAGTACAGAACTTTTTAAACAGATGTTACAAGCGGTGTTACATTTCAGTTCTATTGAATGTCAAGGATATCATGCATATGCAGGACAATAAATTATTTAGTAAAGCTAGGGCTCTGACCCATCATCCGTTAAATGAAATTCTGCCAAAGCCTAAACCCCAGCAATATAATTTATGTCGCAAGGTTTGCCTCTGCCCAAAGATTAACACCGAACGTTTCATGAACACATTTGTAAATAGACTCATTCTTGAACACAACCTGTTATAACTACATAATTTAATTTTAGCCTTAATATATTAATGTAATTTTCATTACACAGTTCTCATGTATGTAACATAGGATATGTATCTTTTATCTTATGGTTTATTAAAGACTTCAATCAATCAATCATTTAGACTGTATTTGACAGTGTCACAGAGCTGCCAACCCCTGCAGAGCTGAAGTCTGGAGATTTCTTCTTTTGTATCAACCCACCATTATTAACCCCATGACAAAATCAATCCCTCAAACTAAGTTACATCCCACTCCCAACAACGACAATGACAAAAACGTATTTTCTTTGGTTTCTGTTAAAGTTTGTGACAGATTATAGGTAAACTATGCACTATCTGGTGACCGGTATAGGAGACCGGTTGGAAGATTCATTCCATATCCAGGACACTCCCAGATAATCCAGAAGAGTTGACATATATGGTCGTAACTCATGGGTAGGTTTTAATCAAGTAAACAACCTGTGAAGCCTGACTGAGTTGTCTTGAGAATTCGCATTTCCTTAAGGCCACCTGAGAGCTTTGGTTCTCCTGGAAAAAGATGTGAAAAGGAATGTGAAAATTTGTTGAAATAGGTATAGTGTGATTTTCAATTGAGGGTTATAAAACCAAAACCAAGTGAAAGTAATAAATAAAAAAAACTACTGCTATAGAATTTGAAGAATGGGTGTGTGCAAGTCACAATTATAATTATAACTTTTATTGGTTCTCTGCCTTTGAGAAAGTGGTGCAAGTTTTGCCAACCAATATTGTCGAGCAAAGTAAAGCAAAATCAAAGCAAATAACAATTACTTTCAACTCTCAACTGAAAACATCTATTAATATTAAGTAATCAATTAATTTACAAGGTATTGAAGCTTTATGAGGAATTAGTCCTGTATATAGGAGAAGTACACCACCTATTCTTGACATGACATTACAATGTAGGTCTCAGACTGTTTGTATGCTTACAAGGCATTATATAATGCAATATGTGGTTTCAAATAATCAGTCATTACCTAACTACAGCTGTATGAGAATACAGTGGTGCAGTTTCAAGGGCACTGTACACCAGATATCTAAATTAAAAGTCAGAGGTATGATGCCTACAGGAGCATTTGCCATAATGGAGTCCCATTAGACAACAAACAACTCTCAGTACTGTCTTTATTCCTCCAAATATGAATGTCCTGAATTGAGAGAAGAAAATATTACATATATTTACCTCTCCTGGCTTGAGTAACAGAACAGAATCTTATCACTTCTGGATTGAATACAAATGCATGAGCATGCTCAACTCCACTCTGATTCAAAGGAAGATAAGAATTAACGTCAAGACTGACTGTCCAAAGGATATATTTTCAATACTTACAATAAAAATGATTAGTAGAGACAGGGTTCAATTGAATCTGCGTGTTTCATCTGATCAGAACACTTACATGTATGTCCAGAATTGAACACAACTGCTAATTTAACAATTTTTGTGATTTTCTGTTACCCCTTCACAAAATTTTGTAAGCCAACTAATTTTGCTATATACCAAGACTTTCACTCAACAAAATGACCACTGCGATTGGTTGATTCTTAGTCACGTGCCCCTGACTAAATTCAAATGTATCCCGACCGGGATACAATTCCGCAGTTGTTGCCCGTGCGCCAGATACAACAGCACATGATTAGTACATGACTAAAAAGTGGCATGATCTTCAGCACGTGCTCATGTCAGCTTGATTTACGAAGGCAGACCTGAGAACACTGCCAGTTTTCAGTTTAAACCAACAATAATACAAAGGTTTTTATGGAACCTGAGACTAAAAGGAAACGTTTTTCTCCAGTATCAGCCGAAGAAATTCAGCATCTAATAGGAGGAAAAGATTCGGAAAATACAAGAAAGGCATATTCCACTTTTTCAGGTACTTTTAAACATTTGTAAATTAGTCATTCAGAAGGCTTGTGAATAAAGACTGATGTGTTCTTGTAGTGCTGTCTTTGTTTGTTCATTTTGCTGTGATTGTTGAAGGAAAAGTCTTGGTATATAACAAAGTGCTTAATGTATGGTCCCTTGGGAAACTAGTTAGTTTTGTTTTCCCTTGAGTACTGATGTTTCCCTCGACTACACTGTCAGGAAACATCAGGACTCTTGGGAAAACAAAACTAACTGTTCCCCTCAGGACCATACATTAAGTGTATAATGTTTCATTATCGGTTGCAAAATATGCAAAAAAACAAATACTCCTAGTATATATAGTCAGTATACTGTTTGTATATCTATTAATTAAAAGAAAAAAATCGCAGCCTAACTACTTTTCGCAATTTAGACTCCTTGCGCCCTCTCACTCACACTTACTGTACTTCTTACATAGTAAATTTTTGTAATTTTTTGCATTTTGCATTCAATCCTGGACATACTGGTAAATCAGAACACAAAATCTAGAAGCCCATTGCAGAAAAGTGAGAGATGACTACTGTACAATAGAATACCTTTATTAACAATATTAGAAGTATCGGAATTAATTAAAGATAACCCAAATGAAAAAAACCTCACCAGTTTCCCAGATTCAAAATGAGAATGAGCAAAATAATCAAATGGCAACTTTTGAATAGTGAAAAACTAAGAGCGCTTTTAAATTACAGCAAACAAATGAGGGTTTGCAGGAATTGAAAAAAGGTGTATTAGAAGGTATAATTGCTGAATCTGCATTGGTTTGCTTACTTAATATGATAAATTAAGGAAACTGGTCATTATATTATAGGGTTAGCTTTTTAATCTAATCTACATAATACATCTGTACATTCTCCAGTCCTCTTATCTTTTGCACTAGACCATGCAGATACCTTATTACCATGTACACTGTATTGTAAGCGTGCAATATTTAATATATCATGCATATCTACCTGTTGGATGCGCCTCCACGGGGTTTCATCAATTTCAACAGAAACTTGATCTACCTGTTTCATGGTGAGGAAACGTAATGAGCAATAGTTACTTGAGACAAGCATAACCATTAATTTATCACGAAAACACAAACAAGAGCCTCAGTGGTTCTATCAACCCATCAAGAGAAGAACACAAACTTAATTTAATGTCTCGTAGTAGCATGATCGTGATTACCTGTTTGTGTGCTGTAAGGAAGTGGTTGCAGATGTGGAGAGCAAACTCCTCTATAGTGTTGAGCTGTGAATGTCAAACAAGAAAAATGTATTGTTATTGATACTGTTGATTTCCTCAAAGGAAAGAAATAAATCATCCCAAATGTGATTCACAACAGCAATCTCAAACAAAAAAAAAAAAAAAAAAAGACTTTAATGTAAGTAATGTCACTGCAGAACCTTGGAAGTCCTCAAAGGCTTAGCTTATTACCTGTGATAGGTAGAATAAACCATAGTTAATAGAGGGAAATGGTTATGAAACCTAGCAAAGTTCTTTGTTATATGTTTTTGTTTGCTATTTTGGGGGTTGCCCCTGCACAAATAACAATACAGGTGGTCATGCATGTTCATGCAACTAACCAATAGAAACATTGCGATTATGTAATTCTTGCATAGTACATGAGTTCAAAACAAAAGATGTGCACAGTCATGGACCTTCCAACATAAATCTTGGCCTCTTTGTTTTGCTCCTTTTATGTTTGCTGGGCTTCATAACCATTTCCCACTATTAACTATGAATAAACCAAGAAACTAAAACCATGATTTTGTGATGCCACAAAACAAAACAAAAAAAATTCAAAAATCATGTCTAATAGAAATCTGAGCTTACGGTAATCTTCGTTGTGGTCAACACAGTCTTTTATAATATTACATATTAATTAATACACAGTTGACATTCAGATGAATTGAATATACATTCTTGGGGCCTCCTGGTTTAGCCCAGTATTTTAGAGTACCAGTGCTATGGTTAAGCCCAGTACTATAGATTTCCACCAGCATCCCCCCCCCCTCCCCCGTTACAAACAGAAATGACAGTAAACACAGATTTAGAACAGATTAAAGGCCAAGGGGGGTTGCATGCAGCTGCGAAAATTGCAAACTTTTTTTTTTTCAGATAAACACTTTTTTTAATTACCGTACATTCTGTTACAAGGGGATCTTTGCTTACAAATATGTTACATACAATAACGTAATAACACAGGTACACTTACTCTACTCTACTTGCCACATTTTACACTACTTACAATGCAATAAGTACTTGAAATGCTCACTATATGATAAAACTAGCAGTTTCCATTGGAAAGTGAAATGCTGTGGGTAAAGCACATGCAGAGGAACAGTGGTAAAAGGCGATGCTGTGAACTGCATGTACCTTAGAGGAGCTTAGATGGTAAACAGATGAGCGACTTGATTAACTTTTTATCGCCTTATGTAGAAAGGCTGGGGTGACTACGGAGGTCCAGTGAAATGCTATGTTTCGTACATTTTTAATTTAGTCTGTGTTTTAAACTGAAATATTGACACAATCACCCTTTTTGCTGCTCTACTGATCATGCTACTGCTGCTTTGTCACATAAAGCATCAGGGTGTCATCTTATCACTTCTGGTAGGCCAACATGATCGTCAGAAATTGCCTGGAGGTATATTCAACAGGGCCCAGCTGTTCAACGCACGATTAAGCTACCGTAATCCCGGGTTAGAGTGAACTTTGAGTGGGCATTACTAAACATCAGAACGGAATGGAATGAGGCGGAATAAGGCGGAATGACACGGAACGAACCGGAATGATACCGGAATGAAACGGAAATGGACCAGAATGGACCAGAACGGGACCGGAATAAACTGGAACAGGACCAAAATGAACCGGAATGCCCCGGAATGAACTGGAATGACACCGGAATGAGCTGGAATGAACCGGAATGAGCCAGAATGAACTGGAATGGGACTGGAATGGGCCGGAATGGCACTGAATGAACTGGAATGGTTCTTTTAAAAATAACAGACCTTCATTTAAAATTGTACTTTTTTTAGTAATCTTTTTTCACGGTGTATTCCGCTTGTGATCCAATCAGAAGACTCTTTCAAGCAAGGTTTTCTTGGCGGAATAGTCCCGTGTCTCAACCAATCAGAAGGTCACTCAGGAACATGATATCTGTAACCATCTAAATGTTCTGTATTTCAGCCAATCAGTTCAGCTCAATTTTTGAAGTAAATTACCAATCAGATTACGAAAGTTATAAACACCGCTTACTCTTTCATTGTGTCACGATCTCGGTCACGCTCTCAAATACATATTTTTGGCGTTGACATTGTGGTAAAAAAAAAGGAATGTAGTTAAGCGTTGTCTGCACTTAACAATGATATTCATCATCACAGAGTTCAATTCAAAATGTTCTGGACTCACAAGGCACAGCTGAGTGATCTGAGTCAACAAAAAATTTCAAGAAAACTCACATTCGATTTGTTAACTTTCTGTTATTTGATCATGGGTATTTCAGGTTTATTTTGGTCAATTCAGGTACCATTCCAGTGTCGTTCTAGTTCATTCCGGTGCCGTTCCGTTTCATTCTTGTATCATTCCGGTTCATTCCGGTTCATTCCAGCTCATTCCGGTCATTCTGGCTCATTCCGGTCCCATTCCAATCCATTCTGGCTCATTCCAGTGCCATCCTGGCTCATTCCTGTTCATTCCAGTTCATTCCAGCTCATTCCGGTGCCATTCTGGCTCATTCTGGTCCCATTCGGTCCATTTCAGTCCCGTTCCGGCTCATTCAGGTCCCGTTCCTGTCCATTCTGGTTCATTCCGGTATCATTCCGGTTCATTCCGTGTCATTCCGCCTTATTCTGCCTCATTCCATTCTGTTCCGGCGTTTAGTAACGCCCACTTTGAGTCCAGTTTAGTAATGTTCAATAAAAACATTTCCAAACGATTTTCACCTGTAAGTTTTGACTGGAATTTAACTTTACTTTAAGCTTAAAATTTTATTTACAAAACGTTCTCAACAAGCAAGATGAAAACTTTGGTTAACTGCTAATCCTGGGTTAGTGTTATTTGGCCTTCGAACAACCAGTCAGGCATCTTTTACTTTTTGGCTTTGCTTGACAAACTTTTCTTTTGTACGTCAGGTTATAAAAGTGAAAATAATATATGTGGGTTATCAGGGGTTTCAATAAAAGCCAGTTATGGCGTTTACCGCCGCCTATCATGCCTCTTACCACCGCCTATTCAGTTTGTGTTTCTTTGTATTTCTTACGGCCCCCTTTGCTGTCACAGCGGCCTGTTCAACCTCCAGCAGCTGCTTGTAAAAAACTTATTGAAAGCCCTGGGTTATGGGCCAAGCGTGAGGTCAAGATGCGGGACATTGGCCAAGTTCTTTTTTTGTGTGTTTACAGACCTGGACTTCGTCTTGGTCCATAAACACACAAAGAAAGAACGAGGCCAATATCCCGCCATCTTGACCGAACAAGCTTGGTCAATAAAGGATTTATTATAATTATGACTCAAAGGACGCTATTAAAAGACAGTAAAATGTGGACGAATGGGCTATCCCGAGCAGTCAAGATGGCTCCATCTTGACCTCATGGGTAGCCAATCACAGCAAGAGAATTAATTCATCTTGACTGCTGAAAGCCAGCCAGTCATATAATAATTTAGAATATTTTAGTCTGCCATGGTTGCCGAGTGGCAGCATTTACATAGATTATTGAGAAATTTCTTCGGTGATCTAATTCCATTCTGTTGTTTTGTATTTCTCGTGTAGATGTCAGTTAACGTTTTTACGATCAATTATAAAATCTATGGAGAAAGGTTTGTTCTGTTACTCTGCTGTTGAAAAGTATAAGATTTCAATAGTGAGTTATGTTTACAATTTCAGGTTTGTTGCATTACTCTGCTGCTGAAAAAGTATAAGATTTCAATAGCGAGTTATGTTTACAATTTCGGTGCAAAATAAATCAGCCTCGGAGTTGTTTTTTTTATTTTAGTGATTGATATGATTTTATTGATCTTTAATAAAAAGTGAATAGCATTCAATCTTCGCTTCGTGGGAAACCTTCTATGCATAAAACATTTCATCAATGCCTGATTCCCTGATCAAACACCTTGACTCTTTACATTTTAAGAAAAACACTAATAAAAGAACTGCTGCATTCTATCAATAAATTAAATACAAGAAAGTGAATTCCCAATAAATAATATCGAATCTATTTTACTGTTTCCCTGCTAGCAAAGGTCTCTCTCCCCTTTCTCGCCGCCAGAGACCTCTGCTAGCAGGGAAACAGTAAAATAGATTCAATATAAAATAGATTTGGGCCCCGGACCCCCCTAGTTGACTCATGCTAACTTGTTCAAAGTTAGCCCCCCCCCCCCCCCTCCAGTTGCAAAATTGCTGCGCAGACCCTGACATTAGAATTTACAAAGCTTTCGAAATTTACAACAAGATATGTGACGCTTATCTTTGTGACACTTCTTCACAAAAATGGACAGAGGTGAGCAAAACTTGAAGAAAAGTTTTTGTTCTTCTGAGGTGACTGCAATATACTTTTCTAATTCAATTTTGTCCTGCACTAATCTTTTAAAGCATAGTTAGTATGTTTAAAGTCAATAAAAAATGATTTTTTTTGTCATTTAGTGCGTTAACATACAGAAAATATTTTCCTAGAATTATAAGATGGTTAACGACGTTAAGGGCTAAACAAGGTGGGGTTAATTGGTGAGTAACTCCATATATGTCTGGGGTAGAAAGATGCATCTCAATGTTGCATAATTGAAAAATCCAATTTTGAAAGTCGGGCCAAAAGGTTGACGCTTGCACACAGTCGATAAAAAGATGCTTCATAGTTTGAAGTGATGCTGGGCAAAACGGACAGTTCGGAGAAGCAACTTTTTGCAGTTTATACAATAACGTGTTTGTAAATCCGGGGAGGGGGGGCACTAAAAAACTTTTAATTCGGGGAGGCTCTGCCCCCAGGTCCTACCCCTTGCCCTTTTATATACCATTTTTGATGGAAAAGGTACCCCTTTTGTTTACCTTCCATTGACAAATAGCACCCCTTTTGTATACCTAAACCAGGAAGTCTTTTTGCCATTTTCACGTAGCGTTCAATAAATTAAAACAGTACAGTCATAAGGCATGTGTGTTCAAAATATTTTAAACACGAAGATGCGCTATATAAGGAGCGGTACCTAAGTCACGTTTGGATCATTTGTCAATCAACCGTTGACCCATACAGAACTCTGTGAAAATTTGTGCCATAAAAGACCGCTTCTGAGCAACAAATTTGTAGTATTTTGTGTCTTTCTTGTTTTCAAGTTCCTCAGTGACTTTCATCGCCATGGAAGAATATGTGGAGGTTTGTATGTTCTGAAATTGCCGTGCCAATGTTTGAACATTTCGATTTATGGCGCTAATTTTGAAATTCGAAATGGTTTGCTTATGTCATCGCACAATGGTGACAGTAAAACTAAAATGCAAATGAAACAGGGGGCGGAGCTTTTCCTTTTATAGCGCGTCTTCGTGTTTAATGAAAGGCCCTTTTAAATACCTCAATGACAGATTTCCTTACCCTTTCATATACTTCCATTCGTGAAATCCCTAACCTTTCATATACCTGAAGCGTGAAAAAGGTACCCCTTTCGGGCGGAGCCTCCCCGTATAGGCCATTATAGGGAGTACTCCCCCCTCCCTGGTTGTAAATAGGATATGAGGAATGATTTTGTATTGAAACATGCTTAATTTATTTTCTTTTGTGGCTTTAAAAGGTAGGAGATAAACCTTACAAACATCATCGCACTGAAGGAAGTAATTTTCAAACCTTTTTTAGGCAGTGGGAGGAGGTAATTTTTGTCAAGAGAGAAGTTTTTCACATAAATTCTTGCAGGTCAATGAGGCATCATTTACATGGATGCAGTTTCTAGTCAACACAGTTTCATGACCTCGAAACCGCATCAAAAACGAAACAGTTTCAAAGTGTTTACACGGAACCTAATTATCCATTTACGTCATTGTTATCTCGTTCTCAGGCATTCTTCTGGAAGCATAACACAGTCCAAATAGTTGTTCCACCAAACACAAGTTCTCCCAGGCTGAATCCAGAATCGTTGGTTTGCTTTTGAACTTACTTTTGAACGCATTTTCAAAATGACCCGGTTCTGATAACGAACTCGATCAGCGCCGTGTAAACGAAAGGTGTAACCGCATCGAAACCGATGCGGTTACAAGTGAAACCGCATCCGTGTAAACAGTGCCTCACTTAAATAATACATTGTCAAATACAAGAGCTAACTACTGAAGTTGAGCTACTGGCATCTTTGGGCCATTCACTGGGAATGGCAGATACAAGGCCATGATACTACAGAAAATTGCATTTGCAACTTTGCTACAAAACAAATTGAATGAAAGAAAATGGAGCTGTCAAAAATTGACATGTTCACACACATTAATTTATTATTGTATTGTATTGAATACTTTTTGTGCAACGCGGGTTTAAAAACTCAAAATTTTACAAAGAATGTATGAGGTCATTAGTGCTTTTGCCACCCAGAAATTTTGCAGTTTTTGGAAGACAATATCTCCTTGAATACTACACCTAAATAGCTAAAAATTTCACAATGTATTAAATTTCACTAGCTCTTTAGCTGCCTGGAGTCAAATCACATCTAACATCTTTCCTTCTGTAAGCAAAGTCGTATGCAAATGAGCAAAAATGTAAACAATGACGTAAGCATGAATCCCCCTCTATACAATGAAAAACAGCAATCAGCCCGAAGGGAAAGGCATCTCTCCATCGCAAATTAAAGACGTGACGGACGTCACGCTAACCTCGCGCAAAGACGTTGCGGCATGCGCCTCCAAATGTTTAAGAAACAATTTAATGGTCTTACTTGGTGCTGCTTCGCTAGAGCATACACAGTGTTTTTCTGGGTATCGGTGGGTATTACGCTAGCGTTGTCTCCATACAAGTAGTCGTTGTAGTTATTCAGCTTGAGCTCCGTTGATACTTCGATTTGCTTGATACCGTGGTATTTTCCACTGCGTCTGATCTTAAGGAGACGAACGCCTGTCTTTCCATAACCAGTAAAGCAGGGGTCAATATGAAACGACGAAGCCATAACGTTTTAGTTCCGGTAACTAAACTCCGCCCCAAGGTCGACGAAATCGCTATTTGTACAAATGAAGGAGGAGCATTGAACAAAGACGTCCCAAAGAATATTTTTAGCCAGTGAACCTCATCCTGGGGACGAGGTCAAAAACGCGCCAAATTCTGAAAATGGCGGAGAGCGAAGTTGAAAGTATTTTGAATTCATGGAAAAGTCCTTTTGCGACACCTATAAGAAAGGACGAAAACGCTTGCCATGATATATTCCAAAACTCGGAAAAACTTCTGGCGTCTGCTGTGTCGATTTGTCGACTGAAAGGCAGCGTAGAGTGCCAAACTGGTGGTTTAATTACGGTATGCGAGGAGCTTCAAAGCCTCATTCGTTTGGCTTTTTCAGGTAGGCCTACGTGTAAGCTTATAACCCGCATGTTGTTGTGTACCATTCTTCAAGGAGAGGTTTTGCGGTCTGTGTCATGTACCTGAAATTCAGAAATGATAAGTCTTATTTCGCGCGCTTGAAATTCCCTGATCATGAAGGAGGGTAGCCTCCTTCGCAGCCGTTTTGTTAGGAACGACACAAACAACAGCTTCGAAGGAGGCTAGAAGGAGGGTGGATTCCTTAATTTATGGAGGGCTGAAAATACAGTAAACTTAAGTTTAATTGTTCCTGTGCCGCAGTCAGTTGTGGTCAACAGGCATAAAAATATGGAAACTCTGTCAAATGGGCACGCCAAATCGGAGGAGCCTTGTGAAAAAAAAAATGATCTAAGCTAATAAATTATGTTTTCTTTCTTGTTGTATCACAAGAATACCGTTTCATTTTTAGGGATTTAGAAACATAATCTTATAAGCTTATCACTGGTACGTTCAGTTTATTGATTGTAAGATATTGCTTTAGCGTACCTTTCGATTCCACCACAGAAATACGGCGAGTGGAAAAGGATTTTAGATCCCAGAAGAACCACCTTGAAGGTGAAATATCCTGCCTGAAAGAGCGAGTGAAATATCTTGAGGAGAAAAACGATCCTGGACCCATACGAAATGAAGAGGAAAACGTCGAGGAAACCAGGGTTATACCCGACTGTGATAGGTGAGTGACCGGTGATGATGGCATCTGCCACTGGAAAAAAACAGCGACAAAAAAAGTAAACAGGGTCAGTTTCTTTGGTGCTGTGGGTGGAAGGGCTTTTGCATGCCTATCATATCTCATCAAACAGCCTTCGATCCACATTTAGAGGTCAAAAGTAATGTTTTTTTTTTATCAAAATAAAAATGTCCAATTCTTTGATTGCACTCACATGATAAGACGGCCATGCTGGTGCCAAAACAATGGAAAAATGTAGCTCAAGGTTTCCATAATAATAGAGTCAAATTCCCAAAAGTCATTTTTGCTATTGTTCTTTCCACCAACATGGCCACTGTGACATCAGGTGCAATCAAAGAATACTGAATCATTCAAACGTACTTATTATTGCTAATTTATGCAATGATGCAAATAGTTTTTTTCCCATTGGTGTATAAACATTATTGGTAATTTCCTTAAGTACCATTGAAGTCCTCCCCTTAATTATGTGAAATTTTTAATTTTGCATGTCTTTTTTGTATTCCACAGCAGAGAACCAGGCCATGCTAAGGCAAATGAAGTAAATACTAGCCGTTCATTGCCAGTTATCAATGATGAAGACAGCGATCCTTACATTTATAACCTAGATGGTACAGATATCACTGTGGTTTCTGTTGAATGTGCCTCAAGTACCAAAGAGCAAGTGTCAAGGACCCCACAAGAAAACAAGAAATCAAATTCCAAGAAAAGGTTGAAGAAATTAAGCTCTAAGACCTCTACTGATCTGTCTAATCCTATAAATTGGGTTGATGATTCCAACTCTAATGACCTCCCATCAAGTGTCACTGTGAACGACCGAGAAAGACAAGGAATAAAGAGTAAGCCAGCAAGCAATGCCGAAAAATCAAACACCGCAACCAAAGAACCATCCCTTGACCATGAGCACTGTGGATTACCAAACAACTCAGAAGCAAACTCCAAGAAAGAGCAACAGAAAAGAAAAACCAAAAGTAGTGCACACAAAGAGATAGGAGCAGTGAATGAGGAGCTTATTGAAACATCTTTAAAATCCAAAAGCCTGAAATTAAGAGCTTCTACAAGAAAAAGAGAGATAAAAGAAAACAGATGTGAAACAGAGGAGAATTCAGTAACAGAGATGTCAGAAGCCATACTCCAGGAAGAATCTCTAGTGGAGCTTGAAGAAAATTTCACTCACTCAAAAGTGAAAGAAAAGACGAAGAAAAATCAAAGAAGTCTCCAAGGTGAACTTCCAGCAGATGATGCTAATCGGCAGAAAGACGACCCAGAGCAGAAGAAAAACCTCAAGAAAATTAAATCAGTTACAGCTGAAGTAGAACCTGATGAGTTTTCCCCAGAAGAAAATCCAGGCAATAAGATCAGGATAAACACAAAGGGAAGAAAGAAAATGGATACACTTCACAATGAACCTGAAGAAAACACAAACAAGCAACTTTCTCGCAAGAAAACATCAAAGATGGATTCTGATGAGATGGAGGCTACAAATAATTGCGAACAGTTTGAGCCAGATAATTCAACTCGAAAACTCAAGCCAAACCTAAAGAAGACTACTGGTGGGACACCAAGTACCAGTGATAAGGCTGCAGTTATTGAGAATGATGATGAACCTCTGGGTGACATGAGCTTCCTCATTGAAGTTAATTCAAAGATCTCCCTTTTTGCATCAGATGCCTCTCAAGATGAATGTGAGCTGCAGCCCATGACTGCCAGGGAAAGAAATGATGTGTACAAAGTGGCCCAGCTTTATAAACTTCGTGCAAGGATTGGTACTAAAGCTGAGAACAACCTGACCACTGTGCGTCTGTCTAAACAAGCTGACACAAAGATGCCAAAACCAGGCAGAGTTGATCGCTTACTTAGTGAACTGAGCATTGCTGCATCTAAAGTGGCATTTAAAGAAAGCCCAAAGAATCAAGTGAAGCGTAAACACTCTGCCACCATTGTTGATAATAACAAGAAAACTGGTGAAAGTGATGATTTTGACCAAGGTGGTCCTCCAAGGAAGAAACTTTCAAAGCAATCCAGAGCCAACAAGCTGTAAGTTTTGGGGATTAGACAGTCTACATCAGATGTGTAGTTATACGGTCAGTGAGTTGTAATCTTTATACAGTCACCTACATTGACTATTATTGTACATGTACAACATTTTATTTTAGTCACCAACATCTTGAGCATGTTTGTTTTAAAAGCTTGGCACATTTTTTATGTGGACTTAATTTGGCTCCATTTTTTCTGAAATTAGATGATCTGATCAAGAGCTATAAGAAATAGTTTTAGTCATTTTATACTCTAATCTTAATAATTTTATCTGCTACAAAATGTTGCTGAAATCTAATGTGTAACTTCAGTTGATTTGAATTAGATACATGCAAATGACTCCTTTCATCACTTAGATACATATTTGCCACTGTTTGCAAATTAGCTGTAAGTACTTAACATTTCTGCAAGTTATTAGAATGTATGACAATAGTATTTATGAACAATAATAAGCTGTAAGTTTTAACCTCCTCTAAATTAAAGGTGTATGCCAAATCAAAATTCACTGATGCGAAGTTGTTCAAGTTGAAGCTAGCGTCATCTTCACCAGGAAAAAGAAATGAGGCTTTCTCCTGATAATGTATCAGTCAATTCCAAAAGCGCCCATCTCCCCCCACCCCCGGGCATACCCCGGGTATTTGATCCGAAATTTGTCCTGCACGGTGGGGCATTTGACTTTCGGCTAAATATTGGTCACCGGTCGCCAGCTAAAGGGTTTCGCACACAAATATTCTTTCATTCACCACGGGAGCCACTTCGCTCCCTTCACTTCAAGATTCTGCGTAGGTTTTGCGTTGTTTACTAAATATACAGTTGATATGCCTTAATATTCAAAGTTTGGAGTGCCAACAAAAGAGATCGGAAAAGAGTTTTGGTGCACAATTTTTCGGATTTGGTTTGAAAAAGGAAAGCGATTTTAGAATGAAATATTCATTATGAGCAGAGTGTGCCAAAATGCTTCATGCAACGAGTGATTTGCTATAGATTTACACTTGATTCACCCTTTTTGAGGCCCTGACAGTGGGGCATTTGACCGTTAAAACTGGAAACACAGCAGGGCATTTGATCGAAATTTTTCAAAAAAGTCAAATTCCCTGGTGTTCATTCAGGGGGGGGGGGGGGGGGATGGGCACTTTTGGAATTGACTGATACATAAGGATGACACTTTATTTGAGGGTGCTATTTAATATTTACTTTACGAGCTCCACATTTTTATTTTCTGATAGCTGATGCGGTGTCTTGATCAACTTCAACAGTGGCACTGGTGTCTTTTTTGAGTGACTTTTTCTCCAAGCCAGTAACTTTTCTTAGCCATGGCTTCTTGAAAAATATTCAAACTGAGACTGATACATTTGGAAAGATTAGGTATTTGGGGGGGGGGGGGGGGGTTGGGGTATATTAAATCTTTTTTATTACATTACTAAATCTTGATCACATTTCACTAAAATTAAAGGTTTTGTTAATTACATTGAGGAAGTTTTATCTCAACAAGTTAACCCCCTTTTCACTACTGTACTAGAATAGATAATCAGATGTACAAAGCTAGAAGAGTTAAGCCTGGTTCACACTAGTGACATAACAACATCATCATAACGACATGAAAAGGTCGATATCTCGATGTAAAAAGGTCATTATGTTTCCAGTGTGAACATGCAGACATAATGACATATTACCAACATAACAGCAGGAACATAACGACATAAAGATAAAACTGATTTTTTCTTTGTCGTTATGTCGCTAGTGTGGACCATGGAGGCTTTATATACCATTAATTGGTAGGAGCTAAAAAAACCCTTTATGTTTTCCTGGAGTGGTCAAGTTGTTCAGGTTTGGCATGTAGAATCTACCCCACTTTTGGGGAGGGCAGATTTCAGGCATGGAGTCACTTAACTAGGGCAATACATAGATTCACTCGTTTGCAGAACTCAGGGTTTTCAAAATGGGGAAAAGTACAAGGGGGGAAATGCAGGGTAGCCAGAGGATTAATGCGCCACATTTGTGGCACTGTGCAGCAAAGCTGCATGGGGGAGGGTTTGGGGGCCTCCCCAGGAAATTTTGAAAATCTGTATGCTCTGAGGTGCAATCTGGAGCATTTCAGGCCCAAAAAGTTACTTTTAGTTCAGTGTATACTTTATTAGGAGTTTCAAACACAATGTGGAGAAAGATATCAGGATCGAATGTCAGTTTTTGCTGGAAAAATGCAAACGGTTTCCAGTCCACGTTAATCTTTGATGCTGGAATGCGAACAGTCAGAAAGAACAAAATGTTTTATCTTTAACTTTAAAACATAGGTATTGCTATTTTAATTTGGGCTGAAATTTTGATCCCTTCATCTTCTACATCAACTCAAGCTTTGGAATACCAAAAGTACCCGGCGCTAACGCTCAATGTAGCCGGTGACTTGTGTCGGGCTCTGGCTGCTTTTAAAAACACTGAGAACTGCTTGTAATTTTTAGGGAAAGCAGAAAATAATAATATTAAAAAATGAAATGGATGATTTGCTTTTCACAGTCACAGTCACATGGACTGATCATCCCAACCCAGTGAATTCTGATTTTTGCTATTAATTTGAATCAATCAGTTTTCTGATGTTTTTTTAATCAAAGCAAGTGGTTATTGGATGGTTTCTAAGACTTTATTTCAAAAAAACACAACTTGATTATCTCTAGATTTACTACCTTTAGAAGTGGAAATAGTCATTCAGAAAAAGTACATGTACATGGTAAAATTCAATCTCAAGAGCTAAATGAAATGACTGCTAAGGAGTGCCAACTAACTACTCAATATGTAAAATATCTAAATGTGCAATATCTAAAATGGTTTCTTTAAAAATTACTACCCTAACCAAGAACACAACCAAGAGTTTAATACACTAAAAAGGAGACTTTTGTCCTTGTATCAAATTGAATGCATAAAAGAGCTAGCTGTACATGCACAACTATCAAATTTTAAATCATGTCCAGCATAACATACTATTATAATTTCAACTTTTCTAGCCAAAAACAACCCATGGCCAAAATTTAAAACTAATTCTGAAGGACTCTGTCCAACACATTTGAAAGTGACTAGTTTGCATTGCAGTAAAAATGTTAGTTATTCTGTTTTGGTTTCATGTAATAGAACTCATCTCTGTACTTAAAAACAAGGAAGTACCCTGTTTCTTTTCTTTTTCAGTTGACAAAGAAAAGAAATCAGTAATTGAATTCATTGCTTCAGTTTCCCACAAAGCATAACATGGTAATAATTCTTCGTGTTTTAGCTCTTTGATAAATAGATCCAGAACTAAACTTGTAACTGAGTGAACAACTTTTCAGGGATAAAAATTCAGCATATATATAATTTTGAAACAATAAGATAAAGGGCAAAATGTTAAAGATATAGAAATAAATATACAAAATAAAGGCAGAAATAGAAGTTAAAATAAAAACCTACAACATTTAATGAATTAGGTATTCAAAACAGCTAAACAAACAGCTTTGCACAGATAGAGTTGCATTGAAAATGACCATCAAGCAGTCGAAACGTTCATTTTTATCACTGATTTTTATAACTAAACATTTTCAACATTTGGGCAAAATAGTCACTTTCCATATTGTAAATATGCTTAGAACCTCCTCCGACCATCGAAATGTTAAACACTGGTATTTCCAATGATGTCATTATTGCATTCTGCACATGCAATATTACTAAAGCTGCCAATACCTATAAAACCAACTAAAGACAGACCTGCTGAATTTTAACTGAAAATCCCCAAACAGAATTTTCCAAGGGAACATAAAAAAATGGAATAATATTATGGTAAAATGATATGTTGACTGTTTCCACAGACACCTTTTGAAACTACAATCTCATGCCAAGTGGAATGTTGACAAGCTCTCTCAAAGGCTCCTTAATAGTCAACCTGAGGGAAAATTTAGAATAAAATTTGCATGTTGTACATTTACAGGAAAGAACCATACCCCCACTTCAAATTCTTAGGGATGTGGCATTCTCGAGACCTACTAAGTTTTTAAAGGATTAAAACATGTAGTTAAATTGGAATATCCAGCCGGTTCGTGAGGGGTTCCATCATGAGTTGGGACTATAATTGTCCTTGAAGTATGACATAAACTAGTGTGGTCTTTACCCAGGCTGGGTGTTGATAAGATATAATAGGTCTTGTTAAGCCACTAGTCTAAAGGCCATTAAATACTTCCTACAAATCATTTGGTAAGGTTAAAGGTCAGCTGATTAAATAAACAAGACAATCATTCTGTGAAACCAATTTCTTTTCAAGTGGTTTCCTAAATGGAGATGATTTTCATGTTAATGAACTCGTAAATGGCAATTTGAAATACACCATTGAAACAACAGAATGTATCCAGTAAACTGCACTTAGCTAGGCCCAACTAGACCTATAGTTGTCTCCACGCCAGGGCTGATTGGAAAGTATTTCTTTCTGAGCCAGAGCTGATCCTTTGACAACCAATGATAACCTTTGATTCAAATGTCTGACACTCTTTTTCTCTCACTCATGCAAGGTGATCAGCATTCACAGCAGTACCTGACAAGAAACAAACTCCAGTTAAAACAAGGAACATTTTGGCTGACTCCATGCACCAGTTTTTGCAAAGTCGGCACACACGAGGGGAATATTTGCAGGGAACGGTCGCGGGGACCAGTTCCCTTTGTATGAACTAACAAAAATCTATTCGCAGGGACCAAAATTTGTTCCCTGTGAATGTTCCCACGAAATCAAACCTATTTGAATTAGTGGAACTGTTGGTAGGGAACATTTCCCTGAAAAATGCTTGTTCCCTTTGTGTGAACTGTGCGTGGGAATAATTATTCCCTGCGAACTGTATTATTTCACACTTTAACCCATTGGCACCTGTGCCGCCCAAAACCACCCGTAAAAAACTCCCATGCTTCAAAACATTGCAACTTTCCCAATCGCACAAATATTGCCATATTAACTGTTAGTTGTGAGCACGAAATGGAATGTCCTTTAAATTTGGATATCCAATAAATGCAAGAAACATAGCGATTTTTACCAAATATGCCCTTTTGAGTTTGGACAAGAACGAAACTGACCGTTTTTAACGTCAAAGAGAAACGACAAAAATGTCCCTTTTTGCCTTCATGTTTTTTAAGGAAATCATCGTCAAAAAACCAAAATTCAACCATCATAACGAAATTAAGTCCTTTTTCTAGCTTAGAAATGACTTTTTTTGTTCATATTCTTCTCCTATGCATAGATACAGCCTTTTGTTCCAGTGCATTCGGGCCTTCCCAACATTTTCAACATCTTGAGCGCATTGCATGCTGGGAACTAACGAGAATTTTTGACAGCGCCTGTTCCTTCCCCCAATTCTTTCACATATAAACTAAGTCTACAGCCACTCCGACCTACCGCCAAAATTTCCTGCTCGTGGTCATCTGCAGTGCTCACAAATTCCAAAATATGCGGCGGTAGGTCGAGAAATTCATCAGTAGTCGAGTCCCAAAGGTACGAAGTGTCCGACCGGCCAAATTCCCAGTTCATCGAGTAACAAGCCAAATTCCACAACAAAGTACATCACCTTGCTCGATTCTTTGAGAAAGTGGACTCTTAGCTACCGTCACGCTTAATGATGCTCATCAGGCAGCCACTAAAGATGAAAAATGGCTGTAAACTTAGCAAAAATTGCAAGCAAACCAAACTTGGGCCATTGTTGTTGGTTCACGGATAAAAAATAGCTACGTCAAAATGATGTTTTCAGAAACCTTGAGCCTCCAGTGCCTTAGGACAGCACCACTTTTCCCAGTAGTTCAAATAAAGAGTCACGAATTGCTATTCATCGTTTATAGGTGGAAAATCAGTCCGAAAATGTAAAAACGGTTAGTAGTCAATGGGTTAATTAGATTTTCTTTGATTTTTGTCTGGTTGTGCTGAATAAAACGTCCTTCCTTCGAAACTGCAAATTACAAACACTAATACTAAGTTTATAGACGAACAATGAGGCGTTATGAGCATACACTGATTTATTTCAATGTATTTTGAGGTTTGTTATTTGCTGTGTGCTATAATTTAATTAACTTACTTCATCTTATGACATCCTAACCCCACAGGTCATTTCTCATCTATCTTTCATGAATTTCAGTCAAAAAGACTAAAATTACACAACTCCGTTCCCCCTGCCCCTCCCCCCACCTTGTCAACCCTTC
This sequence comes from Pachyseris speciosa, assembly GCA_016490735.1. Taxonomy (NCBI): domain Eukaryota; kingdom Metazoa; phylum Cnidaria; class Anthozoa; order Scleractinia; family Pachyseridae; genus Pachyseris; species Pachyseris speciosa. The sequence goes on along the minus strand of JAEMWC010002168.1, from coordinate 33,040 downwards.
AAGGGCATTGTCCCTGTAACCGGTTTCATCGTCTAAACTCTACAGTGGAATATTCCCTGCAACCATTCCCTTCAAAGATTCCCCTCGTGTGTGGCAGCCTTAAAAATCAAATTGACCAATTTAAGACACATTTCAGGTATAATCATTTTTTTAAAAAAATTACTGAAAATCAATGGCACTGCTCATCAAAGAACCTTTAATAATATCATTAATTAAAATGCACACGCTTCTAGCCCACAATTGATCACAAGTATATCCATCATTAGAATATACCACACAAGTGAATAGTGCTTTAATTTTGTGCGCTCTGATTGGTTAACTCGGAGGTGATTAGCAAGTACGTGCGTACTATTCACCTCTGAGCAGCCAGCATGTGAGATTTTAAAATTTCCGACTGCTTGTCAGTATATTGTCACACATAAAGTAATGTTTTGGCCCACTTATTATTCAGCTTGTGTGGTATATACTAAAACAGTTATTCATCTCAGTGTCGGTGAAAGTGGTGGATACCACTATTCACCTCCCCTTCAGTGAATAATTGTTAATTATTAGACCCAAGTCTTCAAATATTTGAAAATTCATGAATGCTGATTGTGTCTTAAGGAAAAAGATTACCAGCCAGAGAGAACTTGTATAGTGCCCCAGGTAAAAATATGAGGCGGGATCCCGCCAATCCCACCTGGGATCCCGGTTCAGTCCCAGGTGGGATCCCACCTCAAATAGGTGGGATCCCATCTGGGATCCCACCCGGGATTATGGAACGTCCCAGGCGGGATCCCACCAGGATCCCACCTGGGATCCATTCTCAAGTAGGCAGGATCCCACCCAAGATTATGGAATGTCTCAGGCGGGATCCCACCAGGATCCCACCTGGGATCCTTTCTCAAATAGGCGGGATCCCACCCAAGATTATGAAACATTCTAGGTGGGATCCGACCTTAGTCCCAGGTGTGATCCCACCAGAGATCATTGGTGGGATCCCGCATCCATCCCAGGTGTGATCCCACCAATCCCGCCAGAATCATCCGGGTGAGATATCCTACTTTCCAAGTGTGGTCACTGTCCTCCATTCCACCCAGTTTACATTGGCAAATTAATACTATACCAGTTTTGAATTTAATTCATCAATTTATTAATAATAGCAACATATTCGTGTAAATATAACAAAAATACAGTTTAGTCTCAGTACTTGAGTTATAGTCTTACTAGTCTTCCTAAAAAATTAATTTTCTCAAATTCTCACAGAAATTGCATAGAAACGTTTTGAAAGAAGCTTGTTGCAATCGAAAGTTCTCATTCAAAGAAATCAAAGAAAAAGATATTCCGGGCTTGACATTGTATGACAGGTTACCATAAAATGTGTATGAACAAATGATTCATAAGTTCGGACTTCTAGTCTTTAAAAACCAAAAGCTTGTGATTATAAGCTTATATATTCTCAATTCTAGAATTTTTGCGCTTTAGAACTAAAGAACGATAAAGCAAAGATACAAAATAGGCGATAAAGATCAGAGATGCAAAATTCGAACTTCTACGTAACTATAACAATGCGATGAGATATCCGAGATTCAAACAAGCATTACAGCATCTAACCTTTCTCTACAGACGGCCTGAGAGACATTTTGTTCTTGTCTGTTCGGTTTCTTTCCTTCAACTGATATATTTCAGTTGCAAAAAGCTGGGGAATCAAAGTATTTTAGCAGAACAGCGTAGCAAACTTCATAAAACTCCTCTGTATCTGTTCAAACCCACGCGCTAGAAGCAAAACTCACACTTTGCTATTGTCTTCAAGCACCATGTGACATTGAAGTTGAGTTGCGCATGTGTTAATGATCTCACGGCTTGCCTGGGAACTAGCTTGCTCAAAATTCAAAATGGCGGACTGGAATATTCAAGTTCGATCGATCCATTGAGAAAACAACAGGATCCTTGGAGACATGCTTCGCTTATTTCCACCTTTATATGCACTCAAAGGCGAAAGGAAACCTTTGAATATGTTTTCATAAAGTTAAAGTGGACCAGGTGAAAAAAAAAATGCTCCTACAACAGTCAAGTCCGAAAATGAGCATGACACTTCACTTGTTGCTGCTTTGCTGTCACTTTGATCAAAGTTGTGTCTTTGGAAACAAAACAGTGAAAAGAGGAGCTTTTGAAGAGGATTTCATTTACAACAGAATCAACCAACTAACTGTGTAAGTTGTTTTTTTTGTTTGGGAGTGGAAGCGGTGGATGAATTGTTTTCTCGATCAAAGAACTACGAACCTTTAGTGATGCAAGTACGTGTTTAATATGAAGTGAAGAAACAGGTTACAGTACAGTGCAAATAAATGCTTTAATATCTACAAAACGTGTATTTTCTTGTCCTTATAGTAACTTCAACGACTGTGTGTCCTCAACATTCTTGTGTGACTTGGAATCCTTCAAACAGTGCACTTAGTTGTATTTATTTTTGGTATATATAAGTGTATTTACGTGTTATTTTCCTAACAACCTTGCTTGAAAGGGAATTACTATAACACAAGCACCATGTCAACTTTTTGTGGAACGTTTGATTGACATTTGATTGATTACTGGCAGATCGAATTCATGACATATGTCCATGGATGTTTGAAATGGATAATTTGGGTGGCAAGTTCTACAGTCATCACTTTTTTGCATGGAAACTTCCCAAGATCATGAGCAAGAGTATGTTTCTTGGAAGGATATTTAGGATCCCAGGTGGGATATGACTCTTGCGAATCCTTTCTGGGATCCCAGGTGGGATGCACAATGTCCACCCAGACTCCCGGGTGGGATGCATAAGTCCCACTAAGATCCCAGGTGGGATGTAGAAATCCCACCTAAGATCCCGGGTGGGATGTATAAGTCCCACTAAGATCCTGGGTGGGATGTAGAAATCCCACCTAAGATCCCAGGTGGGATGCTGGAATCCCGCATTTGATGCGGGATCCCAGGTGGGATCAAATTTTCATCCCAGGTGGGAAAGGCGGGATCCCACCTCCTAAGGCGGGATCCCGCCATTCCCACCTGGGATCCCATGCGGGATTGCCAGGATCCCGCCTAGATCCACCTGACATTTTACCTGGGCATGATGTACAAGAAGGCCTTTTGCTCTATCGATCTTAACGTAATGAAATGATAATAAATAAATATAACAACTTCATTGAAGCAGCATGTTTAGAAGTGAAACAATACAACAAACACAATGAATTCTAAACTTTATGACTTTTTCTTCAGCTTCTTATATGAAAACATGTCACAAGACCCAGTTTAGACAGCTCTATCTTTTACATGTATGCGATGTGCCTTAAACATTTTAAGTTCCACTTAGGTGTGACTATAGATTAATGCAGATGCTGTACTAAACCACTCTTTATTTCAAATTGTCATGGGACAACTAATTCAAATGGCATACTTGTATCTTACCCACACTGGCTGAATGTTTTTGCATGCACTAATGTTGCACTTCATGCCTGACTGGTCTCATAAGTAGGCTTGTTATGCACGAAAGTACAGTTAGAAGACATCAATTAATTTTAAAGATTACTGGTAGGTTTGACACCTGTCAAGTACAGGATCTAAATAAGACCTCACTGGTCTCTAGCCAATCGTCATTGCAAACATGGAGCATTAGTGAGTTTTTCCCTTACCATTTGTCAGGCAGAGAAGCAGGGTCCACCTCATCTGGTAACATATACCACTGCTTGCAATTCTCACACTGAACCCATTCGTCGCAAGTGCTGCGATTCCACTGCATACTAGCCTCAACAGATGGACCACTGTTGTGACTATCACATGACAGTAAGATTTGCTTCACAAGGCTGTGGTTATTGTCTTGACATGGAGGGTCACTGGGTGGGACAACCTTCTGGACTGACTTGGCTTCAAATGTGTTTGCAGGCAGTATTTCATACAACCTCCCAGTCAAAATATGTGTCTTGGTGTTTGGTTTCTTATCTGCATGGTTTAAAACAAACAAACAAAAAGTCCTGCCTTTTCTAATTCTCTCAATGTTATTTTTCCTGGCTGACCTAATACACTGTTCCAGAGAACATCCATACCACCCTGCCTCCCAAACAAAAAAGCAAATCAGGTAATTCTAAATTCTAAGGAGGGTGGGGTGGGGGGGGGATGGGAGAGGTTTTAATCCAAAGTTTTCAAAGGAAAGTATGAGGCTAAATACAAATCTGTAGAGAGATCAGCAACTGCAAACCAAAAATTCTTCTGTGGCAAGGGGGAGGGTGGTCTGGTCTGAATGCTCACTTCTGGTTATTATCCTCTGGCTGGCAAACTGCTGCTACATGTAAATTGTCAAAATTTTCATTTTCAGCAAGGGCATAATATAGTCTTCCATATTTATGTGACCGAGCCGCGCGAGTAGGGGAGGTAGCGAATGACAATTAACCAATGAAAGACAAATGCGTACGAAACAAACAAGAATTTAATGGCCAATTAGTGGAAAAGAAATACAATAAAAACAAATACTAGGAGAAACGAATAAAGCAACAAAAAGGGAAAGAAAAGGAGCGATGAAAAGGGCAATAGCGCTAAAAGGAAACAACGACGCTAAAAATTACTAAGACGGCTAAACAATACAACAAAGAGAATAAAACTACACTAAAATGCGAAAAGTAAACAAAACACGCTATAAAGAAACATGCTAGGTCACGAAAGAAGAACAAGCGTGACAAATAGCACGTGACCCGTGTCAAGAGTCATATGATACGAAGACAAGAAAACACACGCTAAACGAGGTCAAACTGAAAGGTTGTGATCTACGATCTCGCATAAAACGGTGGCAAAACTAAGCAAAACACTAAGCTAAAGGAATAACAATGGCTAAGAAACTAAAGGATGATGATTTCAGAGCGAAAGTGCTCGATACAACAGCGGAAAACAACAAAACCAAGAAACGACGAAATCTTCAACAGGAAAGTAACACTACGGTCGCCGGACGTTTCATAAACACGATGACCTCGGAGGAGAACGAAGAACATCCTAGGGAAAACAGCAAAAGGAGAACACTTACCCACTCCAGCGAGGGGAGAACTCTACAAAACTATGTCCTACGGCTTGACTAGTGAACGCGGCAACTGGAACTGTACTAATGCGTAGAAACGCTACGTGCAGGCGTATTTATATCGCGCGGAACGCAAACAGCTCGCATCCTGTTATTAGCAATGCAATTGGACAACTATAGCTAGGTAAGCCACAAAACAATGAAATCTTCCTTTTGGCAATACGCCTGATTGTAAAACACTATTATCACTTTACCGCAGAATACATACGTGTTCTGATAATACAATAGGAGGAAACAAATGGAGAGTTTCGCGGTTATCTACAGCAATGGCGGCAAATTAAAGCGAGCTAAAATCAATTAATTTCTTTCCTGTTTATGGGTGTAACGGCGGAGAAATCACAGAGCTAGATAAAACACGGCTAACCACAAAGCAGAACTAAAGAAACGCGTACCGTGGGAAAACGATAAACGGAACCACAAAAATAATACCGAAAAGAAGATGCTTTGTGAGCTAATTATCGAGCTCGGTTACATTTAGGCAAACATTTTAAGACCTTACATTTGATTATCAGCAGAAAAGTTTTTTAGAAACCTACAAACTGACGAATTCTATCAATGACAAAGACATTCTGAACTCCAAAAAAGGAAATTTCAAGGCCCATGTGAAAATTGATCAACAGAATGCTCAAAGTGTGAGCAGAGTCCTTAATGTAAAGTGGTATTTGCTGGTATCACTGCATATAAGGTCAGATTAGTTCAAATGTGATCAAACCACCAATACTTGTGCATTATTGGGGATGTACAACCTTGACATGTTGAAACAGAGTGTCTAGTTAAGAATTCAAGTATTGCAGTGGTGTATGACAGGGCGTAACACCTGTTACAGTATGGCTAAACTCAGTCAATGCCACACTGGTGATAGTTGCTTTGTAAATAAACAAAATTCATGGTGCAAAATCAGATGTTATAGGTGACAAATTTCTGTTACAACTCCTTCATTAAACTTAATGACAGCCCTGAATGATAACTGCCTCGGGAATAGTTTACTAGGTTTGATTTACCCAGTTGGCTTTTGTTACCCTTGGCTGAGGGCTTCAAATCTTTGCCACTTGTGTATAGAGCAACTCTGAAACAAAACATACCAGTGACATTAAGATGTGAACTGATCAGTGAATAGACCGATATCACATTTCTGATGAACAATAGATTTTGCCCGTCCAGACTCATCATCAGGATGAGTTCTAGCTCCCATTGGATTAAGATCCTTTGTGTTTGCTCGTTTTGTGGACGAGGCTGGACGGGCAAATCTATTGTTCACAACAAGCGTGATATTAGTCTATTTCAAAACAAAAATAATTTGTTTTGTGTATCTACCAAGAAAATGACTGAAAATGGAATAAGCTGATTTTTTTACTTTGGCTTACCTTTGCCTGAGGTTATGAGAACCAATCCTAAAGATGATGGAGCAAAGTATTGATAAGAAAATATAAATCAAAGCTTAATTTTAGGAGATACTGCAAGATATTTCATCCTTCTACAGTCTGTCAAATGTATGTATAAGTCTAAGGTGGTCTTCTGAATACAAGGCTGTAACCCATAGCCTGTCAACAGCTAATGCTGGCGTTATGGGATCATCGTTTACTTGAAAAGCACAAACAAGGGTTCCAGCTTTATGAGCCAAAAGATCATAAAGAAAATTTTGTATTGTATGATAACATAGTGTCTGCATCACTTAAAAATGGGTGTAAGTACCTTCATAGCTATTTTTATTTTCATTTTAAAGATACCCAACCCACCGGCACCCCATTTGGAAATTTTCTTTGGCTTTCTATAGGGCCTATATTTTTAACTGGAACTGTAAAATTGTGGTAACAGACCAAGGCAATGTAAATGTACATTGCATAAGACTCGGTTTTTTCTGTGTGTTTCTCAAAAATTTGATGCTTTAAGCAATGTATTGCTTGATAACATACCTGTAGCCTTTATCCATACCAGCTTGCTTGTTGTTGTCACCAGTAGCAGTTATGAGGCCACTTTTCTTGACTCCATCACAGTATTTGAAATCTGGATGAGAAGCCTTTGTCTGTCTCATCAACTCCTTGGCTTCCTTTCTATATGGCTCTTTCTCCTCTGGCTTCATGCTTCGCCACTTCTCAGCCAGTAGTGTGCTGATCTTGCGATTGTCCCTCCCAGGATACAACTGCTTGAACAATGTGCGGTGGTTTTTGCTGAACAAAATGAATGCATTCATTGGTCTCTTCACATGTTTAACTTTACTTTCTTCAGGTTTTGAACTAAGAGGAGCTGTCTCTGATTCCTCAGACCCTTGGCTGCTCAATTCAGAGACAGATGATGCTGACGTGATGGGCAAATCTTCATCTACTGTATCTTCAGGAGTGCTGGGATTAAGGCTACTACATTCATCTGAAATCAAGGGTGCATCACGCTCTGGTTCAGTTTCCCCAACAAAACTTCCAGGATTCAAGTTCAACACCACGTCATCTTGTAATGCGGCCTTTAAATCCTCTGTCTTCAACCCTCTCTGGAGATATGCCTCTCGGATGTCCTCCTGTAGTTGCATTATGCGCCTTATTGCACTTTCAAGGATTTCTTTTCTTGACGGACGATTATTCTTTAGGTCAGCCCATGGCAGCATTGTGCTCAGACACTGTATCTCGTCCCTAATCGCTCTTTCTCTTTCTCTTTGTCTGAAAATGCATGAAAAACATTCAAGCGAACATTGACAGAAGACATAATTTGTTATCTTGACATAAAGAGTGGTTACCGTATACACAAACCATCCAGCTGGAAATTTCAAGGGTAAAAATTAAATGATATAACGGTGGTTTGTCCTAATGGAAGCCAAGGTTACACAGTAGAGATCTAGAAGACTCAATAGTGTGGATCTTAGACCCGGCTTTTTTGCACAAGTGCTTTGCTATATGTCTCTACCTAATTTAAAACCAGAATGGAAGACTTCATCATCATCATTTGCCTTTTTTGTTAATACATTAACAATTTATAAGTACTAGGTGTCTGACCTAAATATCCCCATGACTTCCCCCTCCAGATATTCTCCTAGACAGAATATATGCAGGTTTGACCCATCCCAATGACAATGGTTTTGAGCTATTTTCATTTTGTCTCAAATTCGGTATCCGTTTAAGGTGCAGTTTTGAAAATGGGAAGGCAGTGGCCTTGGGCTCAAGTCTAGGTCATGCTCATGAAAATAAGCACTTTTATTATTAAGTCTCAAATCTTTCTAGCTGAACACAGATGCTCTACTGATTGAGGAGACAAAATCAAATCAACTCTAAATAAAGTAGAATCAAATCAAATCAAATGTTGGTTTTTGAGGAGAGGGGAAAACCGGAGTTCCTGGAGAAAAACCTCTCGAAGCTAGCAGAGTAGAGAACAAAAAAACTCAGTCCACTTATGACACTTGAGTCTGGGAATCGAACGTGGGACACATTGGTGAAAGGTGAGCGCTCTCAGTAACACTACGCCAACCCTGCTCCTCCCTAATTGGTGAAAGTTTCATATTTTGGTCTGAAAATGGGCACGTAAAATTGCATACTTTTTCTGAGAATGAGGTTTCAAAAAGCATGCCAAACAACCTCACCAGAAGTCTTGGGGAATTATTTATCTTTGGAGGTCGTACGACCACACCCTAAGTGTGTGTGTGTGTGTGTGTGTGTGTGTGTGTGTGTGTGTGTGTGTGTTAGCCTGCGAAGCAGACGATTACTTGCCAAACGCTGCACGGGGAGTTCGAGCAAACAAGCGGGCGAACGAGCGTGACACTGCGGTGAGCAAAAAATTGGGGAAGAAGCGGGGAGGGGGTGGGGCGGCGAAGGAATCGCCTGCAGTCATTCTCACACATTTTACCGAACGCCCAGATAAATGCCGCGCTCCCTTGGGACACCAACTGTCAAATTAGAACCAATCATAATTAACCTCAGGTAAATCTTTTTGACAACCGGCAAAAGCAAATACTGCGTGAATTTTTGTGATGGTGAATGAGTATTTATAGCGACAGCAAATGAGTTTTAGCAATAGTGAATGGATTTTAGCGATAGCGAAGGAGTATCAGCGACAGCGAATGGAATTTAGTGATAGCAAATGATTTTTTGCAAGCGATAGCGAAGGAGTATTTATTGCGACAGCTAATGTAATTTACGGCAAAGGACACTGATCATGAGAGGAGTTTTAAGCATCCAGCGATAGCGAAGAAGTGTTTAGCGACAGCAAATGGAATTTAGCGGTAGGAAATGATGGCTTTTAGCGTAAGTGGATGTATGTTAACGACAGCAAAATGGAATTTAGCGAACCAAGTACCGTTTAGCGACAGCGAATAATGGTGAAATAACCAACACTGAAACTCTTTCTCCAGTGAATTTTCCGCGGACGAGTTAGCAACTGAAATTTTCCCGCTCCTACATCTACAAGGGAAGCTTGTGGCAACGAATTCGCAGTCAAGTCCATGGATTTCGCCTCCATTATTTGATTTAAATCAAGCTCTGAAGTGGACAGATCGCGAGAACACGGGCAGATTCTATGATATTTTCTCCTTCACTCTCGCAAGTATCTGATAGATAAGATGGCGCTTTTACCAAAGCCAGCTGGTAAAATTGCAGGCCTCTTGCTCCAGTTTCAGACGAATTTGTTTGCCGTTTTGCGAAAGATCATTCAAAGTTTCCTGAACAGAAAATTTGAAAGATTCCTCAGTTCGTCGTGTTTCTGATGTCGGATTTATGCATGAACTGTCAAATTTCTGATTTACTTCTTGACTGACAAGCCACTAACCAATAAAAATGCATCATTTCTCCCCGTTTTATTACAATATGGCGGACAGACGTGTCTACATGGCGCTCTTCTATTTTGTGCTTTTATCTCTGTCGTATTGCGGACTTGAATGGAATTCTCTCAGAATACTCAGGCAAAAACACCATCGTCGGTGTGTGCGCTCTTTCTAGACTGGATTTTGCCAGATCGAGTTGCTTTTTAGCAAGATTCCCAACAGCAGTTTATGCAAGGTCGAGAGCAAAGAGGTACTCAGGACAGAGAGTTGCTTACTATCGTAATGCTTCGGCTACAACACAGTTTGAGTTGCTCAAACTGTCAGGCGATGTCCCTAATAATCCTGGACCGGTCAAAGGATCCAGTTATACAAGATCTCTATGTGCTGGATGCGAAAAAGCTCTGAAGAAAAATAAAAATGGTGTCCGTTGCAGTGGTTGTATCAACACTTATCACAGGAAGTGCACTGGCATGAATTTCAAGGAGTTGCGATCCTATTCTACGGCACAGTCTCCAACATGGTACTGCATTAGATGCTCTCTACCTCCACTTAGTGACAGTTTCTTTGAAAACTCTACTCTCGAAGAAGAAAATCAAGATAAAGTAGAGTCGGAGTCAGTGGACGAGACCTGGTCGGACTTTGATCAAATTGCCAGGAATAATGTTTCAAACTTTAAGCTGGGACACATTAACGCTAACAGCATTGGCGGATTCAAATTTCATGAGATCAGATCTTGGCTTCTTTCTGGCAGATTCGACTTGCTGATTATATCAGAGAGCAAGATTGACGCGACTTTTCCGGACAGTATGTTTCATGTCGATGGTTTTCGATTGTGTCGTTGTGACAGAAAGGTAGGCGGCGGCGGTTTATTGGTGTATGTTAGGAGTGACATCTGCTTTATCCGAGTCAAGCAGATAAAAGGGCTCCCTTCCGAAAAGTGGTCAAGTTTTAAGACTGAATCTATCGTTCTCAAGATTAAGCTTGGTAAAGCTTGGATCACTGTTTGTGGAATTTACCGGCCTCCGTCGATTCCGAAATCACAATGGTGTCATGAGCTTAATCATCGCTATTCGAGGCAGCATCAACACTGACGAGTAGAATATTGTTCACGGGAGATTTTAATGCTGACGTTTCAGAACTGGATAAACCACCAAAAAACGGTAGAACTCTACTAGATATGTTAGATATTTTTAACCTGCATTGCTTGATTACTGAGCCGACTCGAAAGTCCAGGACATCTCAAACTACTCTCGATTTAATTCTCACAAATAACAAGAGAAATATTGTTGCATCTGGCGTAGTGGATACGCACATCAGCGATCATTCGTTGGTTTATACAATCCTACGATCATCGGCACCAAGGGCTCGATCACGCAAGATTTGTTTTCGTAGTCTCAAAAATTTTAGCCAGGAGAACTTTGTGCGTGATATGCAAATTGTGCCTTTCCACATCATTGACGTGTTTGATGAACTTGATGATAAGGTTTACGCATTTGAACAATTGTTTCTAGATGTTATAAATAGGCACGCCCCCGTTAAACAAACAATGGTGCGAGGCAATCAGGTGCCATACATGACGGAACAATGGAGGAAAGCAATTAGACACCGCAATAAACTGTGGAAAATATTCACGCGCAATCGTACGGATGCAAATTACGAGGCGTACAAAACTCAACGTAACACCTGCACCTCTCTCAGGCGAAAAGCGATAAAACAGCACTTTGTAAAGAAATCAACAGAGCCTGATAACCCACGCGAGTTCTGGTCTACCTTCCGCCCTTTTTTGCATACTAAAAGTAGACAAGCCAATGGTATCATCTTAAAAGAAGAAGACAGGATTATTACTGACAAAAAGAAAATTGCCGAATTGTTCAATGAACATTTTGTTCACATCGCTGATAATGTACCTCTGAGAGAAGAAGAGGATTATGGCGAGGATTTTGTTAATCATCCAAGTATCAAAGCAATCTTTGAAAACAGGGGCGCAGACGAACTCGCTTGCTTCAGTTTTCATCGCACAAGTAAACCTCAGGTTGAAACCTTACTGAAAGAGATCAATGTGCACAAGTCGCCTGGTCACGATATGATCCCACCACGGCTGGTGAAAGACGCGGCAGTTGTTATTGCCGGGCCTCTTACAAGCATTTTTAACTATTCCATTGAAAATTCCTGTTATCCTGCAAATTGGAAGATGGGCACGGTGACTCCCTTATTCAAAAAGGACGACGAGCTTTGTAAGGTCAACTATAGGCCCGTAACTGTGCTCCCCGCTCTGAACAACATTTTCGAAAGGCTTCTGGCAGGGCAGATGTATGAATTTTATCTTGAAATACTTTCAGACTTCATTAGCGCTTACAGGAAGTTTCATAGTTGTGAGACCTCACTGTTGAGGTTGACGGAAGACTGGAGGATGATGCGTGACAGAGGGGAGCTCGTTGCGGTGGTCTCTATGGATCTCTCCAAAGCGTTTGACGTTATTCAGTATCCACTCCTCCTTTCCAAGCTCAAGGCCTACGGTATGGATGACAAAAGTTGCACTCTACTCAGGCACTATCTCTCTGGCAGATCTCAGAGAGTCAAGATTGGGGACACCTGCTCCGCCTGGAAAAGTGTCGGACGTGGGGTCCCGCAGGGGAGTGTGTTAGGTCCAATGCTATTTAACTTTTTTATCAACGATCTCTTCTTCCACATCAAGACGGCCAAGCTGAACGCTTATGCTGATGATCATCAGGTATATTATTCCCACGTCGATCCAGCGACTCTAGACGCATGCTTATCTCATAATGTCAAGGTGGCCAATCACTGGTACCATGAAAATGGAATGTTAGTTAACGAGAGCAAGCACCAGGGTCTAGTCCTTGGTGATACGGACTATAGTTTTTCCTTCCCAGTAAAGGACACATTAGAGATTTTTGGAATGGAAATAGATAATAAGCTGGACTTTTCTAGTCACATATCCAATTTATGCAAAAGGATCAATAATCAATTTAATGTTATGCTGCGCTTTCGAAAACTTATACCCAGGGACACCCTATTTAAGCTTTACAAAGCGTACATTTTACCTTATTTTGGCTACTGTTCTTCAGTTTGGCATTTTTGTGGGACGCGAAATACGAATAAGATAGAGGCGCTAAACAAGAGAATACTTAGACTTATACTTGGGGATTACTTGTCTCCGTATGATAGCCTTCTCACTAGGGTCAATACTAATTCCTTATGCAATAAGCGCGTTCAGAAACTCCTTATATTATTATATAAGAGCCTATTTTTCACTCATTTTCCGGCTTATATGAAAGATATGTTTTCACTTCGGTCCTCTTCTTATAATCTTCGCGGTGATAACATACTGTCACTTAGAAAACCTAGAACAACTAGTTATGGCCTTAATTCGTTTTCTTACTTCTCACCTAAGCTATGGAATACACTGCCTAACTCTATCCGTACAAGTGCATTTACTGATTTTAAGAGGGAAATCCAGGGCCGTATCTTTGTGTAATCGCTTTCGCTTATTTTCACTTTTGCTGTTTAAATTTCTAATGATATGTAATATATACTTGTAAATACTGTGTATTTTAGTTGTTTTGTATAGATATATATATACCTTCTTTTTATGTTTTCTCGAAGATATTAGCTCTTGCAAGCTACACTGAAATTCGAGAGAAAATAAAGTTTATGTATGTATGTATGTATATTTTCTCCTTCACTCTCGCAAGTATCTGATAGATAAGATGGCGCTTTTACCAAAGTCAGCTGGTAAAATTGCAGGCCTCTTGCTCCGGTTTCAGACAAATTTGTTTGCCGTTTTGCGAAAGATCATTCAAAGTTTCCTGAACAGAAAATTTGAAAGATTCCTCAGTTCGTCGTGTTTCTGATGTCGGATTTATGCATGAACTGTCAAATTTCTGATTTACTTCTTGACTGACAAGCCACTAACCAATAAAAATGCATCATTTCTCCCCGTTCGTGGGCGAACGGCGTTTGGTAAAATGTGTGGGATTGATTGCAGGCGATTCCTTCGCCCCCACCCCCTCCCCGCTTGTTTCCATTTTTTTTTCTGACCGCAGTGTCACGCTCGTTCGCCCGCTTGCTTGCTCAATCTTCCCGCGCAGCGTTTGGCAAGGAATCGACTGCTTCGCAGGTTATGGGTGTGCATGTGTGTATGTATGTATGTATGTATGTATGTATGTATGTATGTATGTATGTATGTATGTATGTATGTATGTATATATATAACTAAACACAAGGGAAAAAAACATTTTCAAGGACCACCTATATTTCGACTGTGTAGAACAGTCTTCCTCAGGGTGAATATATATATATATATATATATATATATATATATATATATATATATATATATATATATATATATATATATATATATATATATATATATATATATATATATATATATATATATATATCAGGGCTCAAAGTTTACTTTTGGCTTTGGGGGCACTTGTGCTACCAGGAGTAAATTTATAGGCGCACTGTCAAAAATTTAGGCGCACAGCCAAAATGTTAGGAGCATAGCCATACTGGTGGCACCAAAAAGCTTCAGTCCTTGTATATAAGTAATCATTTATCAGTATGTTATCTTTATTTCAATTCTGTGTTTGTTCCTTTCTGGTTCTTATTGTACGTTGAAGATAACAATTTACGTTTTTTTTAAATCAACCTTCTCCGCAATCTCAACAAGTATTACACTTTGTGTCACATTAAAGATGACAGAAAAATTTCACATTCCATTTCCTTTGAAATTAACATGAATAACTAAGACAATATACACTGTTAGTTTACTGCTCACAACCATTTCATTTTGATGTGCAATGCACTTTCGTTTTAAGTTAAAGCCGGGTCTTCTGGCCGTGATATACCACAAGAGATACAGTGATTATTCGTTTCAGTAAAAATTTCAGTGTTAACGGTCGAGACATGTGCCATAAATTCGCCGAAGGAGTTTCAGAAGCATAATTATAGTAGTCCAGGACCAACTCATCGTTTAGCTATAACATAAACATCAGTCAACACCGGTAATTGATGTGAATTGGGACAATTCCTTGCAATCTAGTTGACGTGCTGAAGTCGACGCTTCTTCCCACGGTGTCACAGGATGTGAAATTTGTGGAGAAAGCGATCTCTTCACGCAAGACAGAGCATCTGGATTTGTTTCTTGTGATCAATTATTCGGAGAGCTGAAAGCTATACAGCTATTACTCGTTAAAAGCTAATTGTGTGGTTTGTAAGTTAAGAGTTCTTTTAAGTTGACATCGGCAAACTCGATTGTCGGCGAGAAGCACGTGCTTTGGAAGGTGGACTTCTCTCGCACGTGTCAGCGGAGTCTTGACAAAACCGAAGAGTCTGGGATTGAATGGAAATGTCATTCGGAGGACAGATAAAACACACACCGGTGCAAGGGAAATGATGGAGCTTTATTGTTTGGATCTAGATTGTGTCATACCTACGTTTTTATTTGAATTCATTATTTCAAGCTTCCTTTTCATGTCTAACCAGTCAGAGTACATGAAGATGGTCAGGTAAGTAGCAATGAGCTCAGTCGCACTGAACTCGTGCGTTTTAGGAGCGCAAGTGCGATCACACATGATTTTTTAGGCACACGATAAAAAATCAAGTCGCATGTGCGACCAGCTGGTCGCAAACTTTGAGCCCTGTATATATATATGTATATATATATATATATATATATATATATAGAAAGAAAGTATGTGGAGACGGACTACATCAAACACATATATTTGCTACTCCGAGTTTCATGCTTCTCTCAAAACAATCATCAGGCAACTACCCGAGAATAACGAATACATACAAGATATACACATTTGAAAAGTAGGAACAATACCTTCTAGCGTGACGTGTCAAGATACAATTGGTTTAAGCAAATACAGTATTCAATAGAAATTTTTTCGAATGTCTACAGATTGATGTCAGTTCATTTCTGTTGTTGAGGGTAGCCATTTCCGGTTTACAAATAATGAAGTACTTCTCCCACAGACACAAATTACATTTTTTGTTAATGTTTGAATACGATCTTGCTTGTTTTACAATACGCCATTTGATTTCATAATTAACTTTTCTGTCCTTCAGGCTCCATATAAATTTGCTTAATTCAGTTGCATTCTTGTAACGTTCATTCCTGAAAGAGCACGTATGGTTTCTATAGCGTTCCTTGAATTGAGTGTCGCACAGGCCAATATATGTCGCTCTTGTGTTTGGTGTGGTGACCTCAGCTTGGTATATGATGTTTTTTACGCTGCAATTTCCGCTCATGGGGCAAGAGGTCTTGTTCCGGCAATTACAGGCGGTTTTGGTTTCATCTGAGGGCTTTAAGGATTTATTAATTTCAACTTTGTTGTGGTTGGAGATAATGTTTTTGACATTGGTCATGCAGCTGTAGCTCAGTTTTAGAGTGTTGCGGTTGAAGATTTTGTGGAGTGGGTTTGATCTAGGAAAGTGTTGATCAATGAGGGAGAGAAAAGATTTGCCTACATTCGTTTCGACATTCTTACTGTACGGTGGGTTAAACCATGTAATGTTTCTTTGGCGGTTTCGGTTAGCTCTTGGTGCTTCGCTGGTTCTGTCGATGTAAGACAATTTATGCTTGTAGCCACTTTTGTTGAGAGCTTCTTGGTAAGGCTTTTTGGCGTTGTCGAAAGATTCTTTGTCGGATGAAATTTCGGAGAGGCGCTTGTTGATGGATTCAGGAATATTTCTTAGAATAGATGGTGGGTGGTTGGACTGCTTATGAACGTACAATGGTGTGTTTCCCTCTTTCATAAACGGATAATATTTTCCACTTTTGAGGTCAAGGGTGACATCAAGAAAATTTACACGAGTTATGTTGGCATCTACTGTAATTTTTAGGTCGTTATCGCGGAAAATTTTACACAGATTTTTCTTAATTCGCTCAACATCCTGTGGCTTGTTCTTGAACGCTGCCAGCCCGTCGTCTCGGTACAGACCGATGCTGTTGCCGTACCTTTGGGTAAGGCGTGACAAAAGGTAACACCCAACCAACTCGCATGTTTCAGCACCGTCGAAAGAACCCATGGTGACGTCAAATAGGTCGTGTGATGACTTCTTCTCCCATGGTTTGTCATCGCTGAACAGCAGTGATCTTTTTGCATGGATAATGATGTCACGTTCATGTGGGCTGATGTGTCTGTAGTTGCTGGCAAAGTCAAGCGCTTTGGAAAGCAACCTCTCATTGATGGACGGATAGAAATCACAGACATCAAAACATATGAACGAGAGTGTTTCCTTTTGTTCAAGGTTGTCAAACCATTTTAGGACGCTGGACGTGTTTTTCCACAGGTTGATTTGGATATATATATATATATATATATATATATATATATATATATATATATATATATATATATATATATATATATATATATATCCAAAAGTATTATCGAGAGGAGAACTCCTTTGGCTGGAATCAATTCATCTTTGTCTCCACATAACTGTAAGTCATAAACATGAATGCAACAAAGTACACACTATGAATGTCATACTTACACTGTCTTCTGATGGGAGTACACAAGTGGATTCACTATTTTCCTTGGTTTAATTCCTTTTCTCTTGTTTGCCCTTTGAACCACTGCAGTTGATTTAAGGTTCTTTAATTTCCATGGTGTCTGAGTTCTTGCTTCTTGGTCAATAAAGAGAAACTTCTTAGAAATATATAATGTTCATAGACTGAGACAGAAAGCACGGACGAACAGACAGGATGACTGACTGACTGGCTGTCTGTCTGACATTAAGACCCCTACAACTCCTGGCCAACAGATGTAAAGGTCCCTTGCAACAGTTCTCCAGTCTATAAATCTCTCTCTCTAGGTAGCCTTTTCCCTCCTTGTAGCTGATTGGCTCATTGATTTTATAGTCTTTACTTCAACCAATAAAAACCAAGATTTTCAGGTCAAAACATCTCCCGTCCATACTATCACATGTACAGTCAAATGTTCTCAGGGGTGTATTTATTTTAACATTTGTTTGTTGGTGTAACATAAATTATGTGCCATGTATGATTGGTTGTTTCAGTAAGTATAGTACTGTAAAGGAGTAAATGTAGTTTACACTACCTTTACCAGCGACATTAGCACTTGAAATGGCTCTTTTCGGTTTGATGCATACTGCACCTGGCTGAATATTCTGCTGATGTTTCCTATCTGCTATTTTTATTTCCACTGGACTAAGCCCCTCGCACTTTATAATTCCATTCTGAAAATTAATAGTAAACACATTTTTTACTTACCATACATGCAGTAAAGAAACTAAAAACAAATAGAGTTGCACTTGGTCCCATGGTTGCTTGCTTGCTTACAGGACCTTTGGCTGTATTTAAATTGGGATAAAAATCAATAGATATTGTTCTCTTACTGATGAATTCAACAGTTCTGCGACAGGAGGAAGGAACAACTCCTGCTTCCATGATGCATCTGTAAATGATATGTAGCAAACTATAGTTATTTTAATAAATAACATGTCTAATAACTTTATTATTGGTATTAAACTTTAAGACAAGTGTATGATAGAAACCGACAATCTGTAGCTTGTAATTAGAATTTCATTCAATTTATTACAAATCTCCTTTCACTAATTTATATTACTTGGTAATTTACTATTAAAGCTTGACACATTTGTTTTCCTTTGTTTTCTTTTTTAAGCATTGTGTTATAATCAGTTACCCTTAACCACCTCGAATATCTCGACTACTTGCAGGTAGCCAGTATTGTAAATGTGTTGTGGTTTATAAATTGTTTTTGTTATTGTTGTTGTTAAAGGACACAGTTCTTTTACCTAATTCTGTACTTGAAGTTACTCTGGAATCCTGCTCGATAACATCACTTCCCTCACCGACAGTACCAAACTATTAATCATTAGCAAATGCAAAAGCAAATTAATATCCATTCCTGGAGCAGTAAAAAAATGTAAGTACAGCTTGCTCTTATTAATTTTAATAAAAAACCAATATCTTCTATTTTTTTAAATAAATGTGTGATATAACGTCACCCCTTCTGTTAGTGAAGAATCACCAGGATACCAGAAATCATTGCTGTGGAAACTAAAAGAAAAATGACTTGTTATTTTTCATAATGTATCATAAGTAAAACTGGCATGAAGCAACATGATGTCTAGATGGTCAATTTGTCACTGGGGTTCTGCAGGCCTCAATCCCAACAATTTTCAAGAACCCATTTCTGCATTAGGGTAAATGAATTCAAATTAATTCTGCATTAGGGTAAATTTTTTCAATAGAAAGTGTTCTTTCTTTTATTCAGAAATGAACTACTCCAGTGCCCCATAGGGCTTAATAAAGGCCAGGAGCTGGGAATCCCCCCCCCCTCCCCCCACCAAAATTCTGAGTTAAATCTCCAGCTAACTTATAGATAGATTACACAGAATATTGACCATACCACAACAGCTGCATTCTCATTCCCCACCTACTTCAAAAATTAGTGGAAGCCCTGGCCCATCTCTTTAATCACTGTAAATACAATTCATTACACTGTTTCCCAGTAATGAAGGTCAGTGGACTCTCACACAGACTAGTGTATAACTGAGGTTCAAATTCATCAGGATAAAATAGGTTTTTACATTAAAATTTATCCAGGTGCATCAAAAGTACTGCACTAGTTTAAGGTGGGGTTAGGCGGGAGAATATACACTGAGAATATGATTATGATAATGATAAAATATATCTTTTAAGAGGAGGCCTCCATCACTAGAAAGTGTTTTTTATGGGGTCCTCTAAAATATAATATTAACCTGAAGTTCTGTGGTGAGGTGACAGCTTGGTGCCAATTTTGCGAGAATGCATATGGATGAACAGTGTGCGAATTGCCTGTTACCAATGGCAACACTCCACCTTGGAACTGCTGGCCAATATGTAGTGTGGACTCATATCCCCAAGATGATGAGAAAAGTCTGTTTTCTGGCGATAGGCCTGGCCAGTCTATTCAAATAAATAAATAAATAAATAAATAAACAGGATATTTTCTTTACAATTGATTTTTTTACTTGAATAATTAGCTGGTTTTACCTAAATTGGCAAAGAAAGAGGTGCAAGGTTTTCTTTCCAACTGTCAATTTTAAACTGATTTCGACTCTCAGTTGCTCTAAATTTCAGTGGCAGGGATAGTGTCACAGCCCTATTGTTTTAGGGCTAGGGTCCATTGTTTCCGTTGTTTGTTCTTTTGTCTCACCTGAAGGGTGGTCTCCAGTCAGATGAGACCTTGTAAGAGCTGCGAGGAAGATAACTCTTGAAGATGAGAAATAAGACTAATTTACTTCCAGAAGTAATGTTGTTTACACTAAGTTTTTTCCTTTATGATTGCTTCATTTTATCTTAATTATGTGCGAAAAAAGGTTAAGGTATAAATTTTTCTATTAAACAATCACAGAACAAAGTACAGTAAAATTGTAACAAACTCAAAATAATTTTGAACCTGATTCTCAACTGAAAACCCCTCTAACTAAAAACAGATTGAAATGAAATTTTGGTTCCATGAGGCCATGGAACAACTACATAGGGGACGTAGTTCCTGGTGTGGTAGTCTATCTTTCATCTGTCTTGACATTCATGTGTGGGTTGGGTGAGTGGGTGAGATCAAATATGGACTGATAGTGGCTGCCAGAGAAGAATTGTAAACCGTCATGAAACTATGTGATATGTGCAGTAAATAAATCCATTACCATTACTATATCCTTACACTTTCCCAAATTATGTACCTTTTCCAGAGGACAAAGAATCGATAACAGGATAAGGAGTTGATACCCTGGGTGGGTAAGGGATCGGTGTAAACACTCTGTTGTCAGGATCCAGACGCTCTGCTTGGGATGTTGATGACGACAAGGGAGGAGACAAAATTGATTCAGGACACTCGAAAGGCACAGGTGAGTTTAAGAAGTTATATTGCTGCCAGAGGAAAACAGAAAGAAAGTACACAGTGCTCAGACTGCAGGCTATCAATGTTTGAATTCTCCTCATTGCTCTGTTGGTAGCTCTGAGAGTACTACCTTAGGGAATGTGACCGCGTATATCAAAGTATTTTCTTCTTAGTGATCAAAGTGTTCACAAAGCATATCTCTTACATATTCTGTGATTGTTAAGCGAGATGAAGGGAGGTCAAGGAGTCAGCGTTTTTCGATCTTTAGCTTGGAGATAAACCCTTCCAGACAGTATAACAGTACAATGAAATCCCAACAAAAACAAAAATAAAAAAATCCGGCCAAACAGAAGACAAGTAAAGAGCTGCATCCCTTGAACTGAGAAAATTCCACACCTTTTATGAAGCTGTAAGTTTTGGTGAAGAGGCTTACACCCATTTCTTTTTTTGGTACCTCACTGATTCATTCACTTTTTTCCGTTCTCTGTTTTTACTGTTTTGAAATAACTTAAGAACATTTTGTCGGACCTCCAGGTTAGAAACAGCGATAAGATTCATTCGACGTTCGCGAAAGCACAACTTTTTTATCAACCCCACCGCGTGTCAACACAAAATCTTGCAGTAGGTAGATAACAGAATCGAAGAGTTGCAAGAAAAATAGCCATTCTTTCGTTTCTATACAAAAAAGTGATAAACATTTACGAGGAGTTGGTATGAATGCGGAATTTACGGCTAATACAATCCGAATGTTTGAATTTGTTCAAAAGAATACCTTGACAGTTTCCCGAAGCTGCAGCTCATGCATATTGAGTTGTGAAACAATCTATACGGAATATTTTGTCTATTTTGCGCCTTAAGATTCACGCGAAGTTTTGGATTCCTTCATGACTGGTCTTTGTATTTTCACTTGAGATGAAATAAACTTTATAAGTTTAATTGCAAGAAACACGCGACAGCTGTGCAGACCCAGACACTTCGAGTTTCGGTAAAGGCAAGCTTAAGTTCTTACACCAAAACTGCTAAAAAATTCCCACGTAAGATCTAAATCAATTAACACATTGAAAAAACCTCAAGAACTAACATACCAAATTCCGAGAGCACTCCGCTGTAGCTACAGTACGAAATTCGTTCTCAGTTTGGCCCGACATTTCTGCAATCTGCAAACTACTCTCTTGCCTGGATTTGAACGAATGTGGTTACAGCATGAGGAGGCGGGAAGCGCTCAGAGCTTGACAGCTGTCAATTTCCCACATTCCCATGGAAGAACCGGTAAATATTTAGTTAACACAGACAAAAAGGCCTCAAGAATGAACATACCAATCTCCGAAGTTCGTTCTCAGTTTGGCTCGACATTTCTCATATTTGTAGTTTTTACTGTATAAATTATGATTATTTGACTTTGTAAAGCGCATTTGGGCGTTAGGAAAATGCGTTATAGAAATTTCTTAATTAATTAATTCTGCAATCCACAAACCGCTTTCTTGGCTGTAGATTACAGTATGTGGAGGCGGGAGGCGCTTGGAGTTTGACAGCTGTCAATTTCCAACGTTCTGTCCACTTCCCGATTCAAGAAAGTATCTAAACGGAGACTAAAGTGGAGAAAGCAGAAAAGGCACCGCCAATACTTTTAGGTACCGAAACACGAATAAAGAACCAGTATTTTCTCTGGGCGACAGATGATGGAGGGTGAAGTAATGCGGTATAAATGCCTCATTGCACGAAAACTGGATGCGAGGGGAGGGGTAACTCCCTCTTTCACCCAAGTTAAGACAATTTCCTCTAGTCGATTAGTCTGTTTCATTTAAAAATCTTTTGTTATTGTACAACAGCTAAAACGTCTGTTTTCTCTCAAATGAGTTCTCCAGAATTATATTACCTGATCAATACACGGCAGTGTAACACTTGTTTCGTCGACTCGTCTCACAACATGGGAAGCTTTGAGCAACGATTTGTCAAATCCGGGAAGGTCATTGAAAGTAATAAAATTCCTCTGATGCATTTATGATAAATAATTTCTGTCATCTCTTTTTCGCAAACAAGGCAACAATATTAAATTGTTGGTTCATAAATAGAATTTTTCTAAAAGATCAATGCATGAAAGAGTAAACCTCACTTTAAGATTACATGACAACAAAAGTTGGATGTTGCCTCCACGAAGAGCTTGCGAACAGGTTATGATTGGCTGAAAAGGAGGCGCGAGTTGGACAAACCAATCACAAAGCGCGGCAACGGGAAACCAAAGCAAAGCAACCTGTTAATTACAACTTTCGAGCCACACCGTTAGGCGGACATTTTGAGCGTTTACCATTTGCACGAAAAAAAAAAAAACCGGTCGGAGTGGAACGCTCACAATGGTACAGGCTTTTCCTTTCAAAGCGGTTTGGCTAGTTCGAGAGCCGTTACCATTTGCACAAAAAGAACGGTTGGAATGGAACGCTCCCTATGGTTCTGGCTTTCTCCTCAAAGCGCGCGAAAACGAACCGGGCCAAGCATGGTTTGACATATGGTACAGAAAATTTTCCGTTCATTTTGATTGGAATGGAAAATGAGGAATACGTCTGAGGTTTTGCATCTTTTCCGTTTTTTTCAGTTTTTGTTGACAAATGGTAAACGACCCATGTTAACCTTGACCGCCTCAAGTTGGTTTGCCCATTGCTTTTGCGCTTGATTGGTGGAAAAAAAAAACGAACTAAAAATAGCAAAGCCCATACGAACACTGGAACAGTGTCTTCTCACTGAAATGCAATATGTCCCCAAGGAGCATATTGAGAAGATCAGAAATAATAAGCCTCCTCTCATTTTTATCTTTACACCTTTGCTACGAAGGGAATCTAATCGAGCGTTTTCTTTACACTGGTAAAAGGCGTTTGAGTAAATCGTTATAATGCTCAGTTACTGTCATCGCAAAATCATAAAGGACACTGGTGTTTTGCCCCATCTCTACCTTACTACTATTGTCAGCTTAGTATTATTAAACAACCTGGCGTGCTCAATTTTCACTTCTATCGGATGTCTATAAAAGTGAATGCGGTGAATTGTACACGATCAAAATCACGACGCGTGTACGGTCAACTATCATATAGTCTATAATCTACAAAATGTTCTATCTACAAACAGCGCTGGAATCGGCTGTTTATGATAAATGGTCATGCAGCAAGAGATCCAGACGTGCGGCGAAACAATTAACTAGTAGCGTGCGTGGGTTGTACATCCACACTCTTAATACTAAACGACTGAATAACGTTGTCGAATCAGTGGATAAATCGTTCTTGCATACCACTTCGCATGCCCTAAGTTTCACCTCAGTGTATCAAGGTAACGGCACGTCATTTGAACGAGACATCGAAAAGACCTTGTCGGCGGGTCTCTTAGAGACAAAAGATCATGACAATAAGGTTGGAGGAACAAGCTGTGGCTTTCTTTACAAAGGCTTGTCTCCGATAGAAATCAAGCACAAATCCATTCCGTCAGAGTACCAGTTAAAGAACTCGTGCGTGTTTCTAGTTCTCGTGTTTTTGCATCACTCTTGTGAAAGCAATGAGGCGTATCTTGTCCAGTACACTTGCTCAACAAAACTGTTGATCAGCGAACATGTCTAGAAGTCTTCATCATTTTCCACTTCCATCCTAATACTGTCCAAGAAACTTGAATTTCTTTTCTTCATTATCTTTTGCTGCTTGTCAAAGATCTTCTTCTTGTCCTGCAACAAATAGTAAAGTCAGTGAGTTTTTTTGCCACAATGCGCATTCACGCCGACTCCCTCTACACATTGAAGGCAGTAATAACATTTGGATTTAATAGGTTTTTCTAAGAGAGATGTACTATTGGTAAACAAAAGAAACTATAGTGGTGCATATTCTAACCAATCAGAGCAAAGCAACTATGCTATTTACAAGCATTCAGGTGCAGCGAAAAAACAACCGGTCGGACTTTGCCTGACGTATGCCTGTTTTCCCGCGCTTCGCACTGTCCAGTCTTCAGTTGAGACGTTTGATTGGTTTATTATGTTAGTTACGTTTGTGAGGCCTGGATGAAAGCTGATTCCATCAGCCGGTCATGCGCAACAGAACAGCGCACAAAACCGGGCAACAAATGTGACGCGTAATATACACACCTCCATTGTCGTCATGGAGTCTGTTCTGGCTCGTGACGCTGACTCGGGTCGATCCCTCCCTGAGCCTGGCCGCTGCCTGGAGGCGGAGTTTGGTCGCACGTCCTTCATACCTTCCATGGTTACGTCCTCCTAGGAAACCAAAACATGTTTTTTTTCCTTTAATAAACTTTTTTTCTTGAGTCTTGCATTCATACAAACTGGAAGCGATGCCTAATATTCGAGTCTTTCAGTCTAAATTTGAGTCAAACCACGATTAACGCAACATGTTTCTGATTTTGTGAGCCAATTCACATTAATAATTATCGGTAGAATTTTACGGACGTGTTGTTAGTTTTATCCTTTATTCCCAAATAACCATTTCCGCAAATTAATCACATATTGCGCTGTGAAAAACTTGTGCCTAAGTAACACAGCCCATCCTGAGTGTAATGAATTTGCGGCTTTCGTGTAAACGCCGCCTTAATTTTGACTCTATTTCAACAGTCCACTTTGAACACACGAAGCCACGTCGCTCCTTTCGTTGCACTGAGGGTGTTTATCTCAGAACTGACCTCGTTATCACTGATCCAACTGTCCTCCCCACTTTCCAGCCCTCCTACTCCGCTGTCGGAAACTTTAGATGGGACCCCATCCTGATCACTTCCCATAGAATCCACACTGCAACAGCAAAGTAAAGCAGCGTTCGTATTTCAGACAGATTCCAAGCGCATTAATGTGAAGAGGCTGAGGTGAAAGTTCATGGAGTACAGGTTCTGGTCGAGTCACGATGACAACTGCTGGCTCAGTGTGCAAAAATAAAAGTTCTGTGCTCGGGGATTTACAACCTCATTAACTGCTAGGAAAACAACTACTTCAGAGATCTAAAGTGAAAATAAATCGCGATTGTGGATCGTTTGCATCTTGCGTCACGCGTCCTGGAGTTGTGCGATTTCAGTGGCTTAACGAAGCGCTTAGGAACAAGCGCATGTTTTTGTATCAATTTCTGATTGCCTTATTTCCTAATTCTTGGCTGCTGTAATGGGCTTTCGTATAACGACTCCAGGAAACTGTCCAGTCAAACAAAATTGGTTTTGTGTGGGTTGCAATAGTTGGTTAAATTGATTCAGGTTTAAATTGATTCAGGTTTGAGACAAAATTTTCCAGCCTTACCTTTTTCTTCTCTTGCTTTCACTGGTCATCAGCTGAGAAAGTGTACTGTCCTGCCGAGTGAGTTCGGTTTCTAAATGACAATAAAGTAGCGATAATTTGTAGTCAATGCAAGGAGCAGGGTTGGCGCAATGGTGAAAGCACTCGCCTCCCACCTCCCGGACTCGGCGTCCTACATACGTGAGTTGGTTCTCTTCTCTGTTCCGAAAGGTTTTTCTCCGGGTAGTCCGGTTTTCCCCTCTCCTCAAAACAGTTCGATCTGGATACATGTGTGTTAAATACACCTGACTGACAATTTTTAATGCATGTTTTTAATTCTAGCAAATCTGTTGCTTTAAATACTATCGTGTTTAAATAAAGGATGTTGTTGTTGTTGTTACACAAATTTATTTATTTGTATTAATACGCCAAAGTCAACGAACAAGCTGTGAGCTTAGGGACTTCTCTAGTCTTGAACAAGTGAGGCAACTTTATAAACAGGTACAACACACTTTAACTTACTAAATTTCTTCAAGAGTTTCACCAAGTCTTCATGCCCGTATTCCTGTTCAGAAAGAAATAATTAAAAGCAACTCAAATTAATTTAGTCGTTTCAGAAACAAATGTTCAAGGTGAGAAATAACCAACAACATTTAACTCGTGCCGATATCTTTGCACACACCCTGGTTAAAATTAACCTTGGTAAACAACTGAAGTTGAGTAACTTTGGAGTGACTATACGGATCACAAAATGCGACAGAATCGAGTAACGGTTCTGACAGCTTTGTGAGTTATTCATTGTCGGTAAAGATCTTCTGAGAAAGAGGGCAGCATAAGTACAAGTAAAGCAAGGTTTGGTTTATTACCTCTGCAATGTCTAGTGGCGTGCGCCCGTTGTTATCAAGTACATCCACTTTGGCTCTGTTAGCAATAAGCCACTTGACGCACTCGGTGTACCCGCTACAAGAAAAGAAAATCACAACAATTGAATGGCGCATAATGTTTAAGATAATATGGCGGGCGAGGTTAATCTTCATTAATTGCTTAATTTTCAACGATTTTTTTTACATTTGCAGGCGTTTCGTGACTGCTAGAGGTAAAAGGTGCGCTATAAACTGTCAAATCAACCAATTATGAAAGGCAAGAGGCCCTCCTCCTCCTTTCAAAGAATCTACAATAAACTGCTTACCTCATGCTGGCAAGGTGGAGAGGAGTCAGTTCATCCACTGTTCTACAACTCAACGTACTTCCCATGGCTGAAAGAATCTAAAAAATGCACATGACGTTGGTAAAACAATATCAGTGATTCATTAAACACGAAGGGCTGGAATGGAATGTTCAAAAATGATTGGCGTTGCCCCATTGTTCCTCTGATATGCTGTCAAACAGTCCCTGTGAGATTTCATTGGTAATTTCTTTCATTTGTTATCTTTCTAATAATAATAATAATAATAATAATAATAATAATAATAATAATAATACTTATATAGCGCCGATATCAATATCGCTATTTTCATCAGCACTTAAAATAAAATTATAAAAATTACCTAAAGATACACATGTCAAACAAGGAATGGACAATTAAATAAAACGATTATACTATTCTGTGTAAGTATATCAAATCAAACAGCTTTCTTTCCCGGAGGTGAATGCACATCACCTACACACCTTTTCCTTTTCAACTCACCATCATGCAGTTCACGTGACCATTCATAGCAGCCAAATGCATGGCGGTATAACCAGTTGGTGTCTCCTCTGCTAGGTCTACACCGCTGACCGCTAGCCACTTGACGCAGTCCAGTTTTCCGTTAGCCGCAGCTATGTGTAGAGGGTTCATTCCGCGTTCATCCATCTTGTTCTTCATCTCTGGTACAACGTTTATCAGTTCTTTGATCCGCTCAAGATCTCCATTCTTGGCAGCGTCATGAATCGAAGCACCTATAAACAAATAAAGTGAGAACAGTTTCGTAACGATGCTCACCACACTGGAAATACGAAGTGTAAATCATTTGACGGCAGCCGAAAAGTGCGACGAACCATCATCAAAAGCGCGGGAAGGAAGGAGCAAGGTGGGTTGTGGGTGCTTGTATATTACTGGTCAACAGCACAATCCTTCGATCTTAATGATAGATCACGTGGAATCAGCCAGCTAAAGAGAGAAAGTTTACGACACTCAAATCTGGAGATGATTTGCATCAAT
The DNA here is from genome assembly GCA_016490735.1 of Pachyseris speciosa. Taxonomy (NCBI): domain Eukaryota; kingdom Metazoa; phylum Cnidaria; class Anthozoa; order Scleractinia; family Pachyseridae; genus Pachyseris; species Pachyseris speciosa. The sequence continues at coordinate 4,870 of JAEMWC010002168.1, read as the reverse complement.
TTATTCACCAAGATTCATGTTTTTCAAGTCATTTGATTTCTTCACTCAACCTCGTTCCCAGGGTATCTCCTCTTCCCGTCCCCTGGAGCGAGATTGGGAGCGAGAGAGGAACGGGAAGAGGAGATACCCTGGGAACGAGGTTGTTCTTCACTATGAATGACTACTGCTAATGCAAAATGTGTCGTTTTGAATAAGCTACTGAAAATACAAACCTCTTATCAAGACAGCTTCACTCTCGTGAACAGATTCTTTGTGAAGCTCCCTTTCTTTCTCGTGTTTTGCGCGAACACCGGCTCTGAAGCCTTCAACATAGTCATCACTTTGAGCAGAGACGGGACGCTCGCGCTCTTGCTGTTGAAAAACGGTAACAAAGTTCGTTTAAAATCATTTATGTTTAACCCTCGCCGGCAGAATTCATTCAGTTCGGTTGCAGAAGGCCTCTTGACTGTCGACATTAAAAACCATCCAGTCATCTTCGTCTTACCTGTAACCCTTGCCCTGTCTCAAAGGGTTTGAATATTTTCGAATCAAATCCCAATTCTTGCGGCGTACTTTCAAAACGTTTGAAGACATGAACTTGTAAATAACCTGGATACATGCGAAATAAGCGTAAATGGGGGGGGGGGGACGGAAAAGGCTACTGGGAAACGAGAAAGTGGTAAGAAAGAAAGATAGGAGAGGCCCCCATCTTTCCTACCACTTTGCGGCTACCCCTCCCCCGTTGACGCCAGCTATGCGGACTACCAGAGGTTAGGAACAAAGTTTCAGTTTCAGTTTCCTCTGGCAGTGGGCACTCTGATCTTCTATTCTGCGCTCTCAAAGAGTTAAAACTAATAATGTTGACCTGTCATTCTCGTGTCAGTTGGACTTCAGACGTTTCAACGGTTTGTAAGGTCAATGCAGAAATCGTTTTCTTTTGCGCGGTTGTTCAGTTCTGTTTTTTTCCGCTTGCAACACTAATTTGATAAACCTTACCTCTGGTTTGTTGTCACCAGTAAACTCTACCCTGGGCTCCTCCTCTTCGTCTTCCTCTTTCCCAGGCTTTCCTTCCTCTTCCTTATCCTCCTCCTCATCATCATCCTCCTTTCCTCCTCCTCTTCTTTCTCGTCATCCTCCTTCTCATCTTTTCCTCCCAGTTTTTCGTTTTCTATTCTTTCTTCCTCCTCACTGTCTCTGTCTTCGAGTCCAGACTCCTGGCGCGCGGACTGCTTCTTTTTACTCTTCTTCCCATTCGGTTTCAGGAAGGACGACACGGCCGTGGAGACAGCTTTAAGGTGATCAGAGCCTCTTCTAGCAGTCGTTCCTCTCTTTTCGCCGTCCTTATCTTTTTCCTCCTCTTCTTGCTCGCTCTCACTGGATCTTTCCTCCTCCTCATCTTTTCGTTTTTTAGCCTGTTTTCTAGAGTCCGGTTTCTCACCTTCGCTTTCCGAATCCTCAACTTTGTCGGCCTCGGGTTCAAAAAACTTGCTGTCGTCTTGGTCGTTTTCCTCCCCCTCGCTAATATCAAACAAACTTTCAGCCTTAACCGCTACAAAGCCATCTTCATCAATCTTGCTTTCAACTGGCGCTGCTGCACGTTTTGAAGGTAATGGCGGCTTTTCTCTCAGCGAATCCTCTTTGCTTCTCGATTTCTTTTTCACTTCTCGTAGGTCAGGAGGTGGGACATCTTCTTCACCGCTTGAGAAGCTCTCACTGTCGCTCCCGCTTCTGAAGAAGTCGTCGTCCTGTCTCTGGTCGATTCTTGGTAAAACAGCCGCTAGATGAGACGCTGAATAAAGGAAAACAATTGCAACAACAAGAAAATTAACGTGATTTTTTGTTCCAAATCCCGGCGCAAAAGGGGTTTAAAGACAAACGATTGGTGGTACAACTCGCTCTGTCTCATGAACTGTAGCCAATCAGTATACAAGTTTCTTTCAGAGCACGAGGCTCCATAGGTAATAAAGCAACTTTTCAAACAAAGGAAAGATGTCGATGTATAAAAGAAAATGAATCGAAAGATAAACGGGAAACGGCACGAATTTTCGTGACGCGCGTGAGAGGAGAACTCTATTTCCCGCGCGTACTTCTCCCACATGCGTCTCCAAATACTCGCGCGCTTCGTGAACCAAGTTTTGCATATTGCTAAGGACGGAAATCAACGTTTTAGTACCTGGTAAAACATCGCTAACTGGAAGGTCCCGAATAATCTGACCGTCATCATCTCGTGACGATAACCACCTACTCAAACAAAAAAATGAGAAAGAAAGAGAGAAAGAGTAAAGATGAAGCAAGTAAGCAGGTAACTTCACTTCAACGGACGTTCACAAGGCTATTTCATTGATGAGTACTTAGTTAAACCAAATTACAGTCGCTACAAAGCAATTAAAATATCTGCGAGCTATACTTCATCTACTTTTAAATGGAATGTGATTTACGTTTTAAAATAATTACCTATTACAGCGAAATTCGAACGCTCGCGTTGCTTCCGTCCCTTCCTTGACGAACACCTTGTCCAAGAACCAACCGTAACCTTACAACAGAAATCACAAATACTTAGAATGGGGAATTTTTCGCCAGGCGTTAAAAAAAGTTTATTTTGTGGGTTTTCAGACTTGTTAAAATACACCATTTTGCTAATGATCAGTTCGTGGTGAATTGTGGGTAGATCCAGTCCTTTGTGGGGGCAAAGGACTGGATCTACCCACAATTCACCAGGAACTGATCATTAGCAAAATGGTGTATCGAGTGAACACAAACTCACCTAGCTTCGTTTCACTGTGACCAATCCTAACACTTGTCAACTTTCCGAGGAAAACCGAGTCTGTGACAAAGATGTCCACCTGAAAACAGAACCAAAGCAGTAGGAGAGCATTATGATAAAATGATGTACTTTCTTTTTACTATGAATAAAAGAAACCTTAGAAGAATGACTCAGATTCACAGTTACATAGGAAACCTTTGTCGATGCAATGTAGAACGGTAGACATTTCTCACATATTGAGAACAAATTCATCACTTCTTAGTCCACGTTTTCGCACTTATTTTGTTATTTTTTTTTTTTTTTTTTTTTTCTCATTTTACTCTATTTGTTGAGGACAGTACTGTGACTTAGCGGCCAGTTAGAGCTCAGGAGTCGTAAATCCAAAGGTCTCGTCTTTAACATCCTCTGCATGACCTGAATCTGTTTCAACTTTCTCCCATGATCAAACCCTGGGCCACGCCATGTAAACTAACTAGACAGCCTGCTACCAGTTGTGACACCGACTTCAAAAACTAATGTTATTTTCTCTTCAATTTCAATGTCTCTAACTACCACCGCCATGCCAGATGCTCGTTTGTGAAGATGCCACGTGTGTACCATTAAGACTTGTTAACCCAAAGTTACCAAACTAACCTGTCCTCTTTGAAACTTGGTCCTGTGTGTTCTTGAGCGCAGAAGCTGCCTCTCTCCTGAGTTTCCGTATTCTCCAAACACTGTTAACTTCACTACAGCCTTCGTACCAGCACCCAACTTGTCACCAGTAAGAACGTAAACTTCGTAGGTGAGGACTGAAAACATAAAGAAAATTAAATGAAGAATGATCGTCGCAGTTGTGAACGCAATTTATACAACTGCGAAAAGAAGCCTGAAAAAAATTCAGGACTTCAACGGAGTTTGAACCCGTGACCTCGCGATTGCCGGTGCGATGCTCTAACCAACTGAGCTATGAAGCCACTGACGTTGGGAGCAGGTCAATTGTGGGTTCATATGTTCCCGTGAAAGAAATGAGTGTGAATGATATATGAAACTCACAATTAATATGAACAGTTCATGTATGATTTATTTCATATATCATTCACATTCATTGCTTTAACTGGATACTGACTTAATTAACAGTTAGATTAAAGCTCGAGATTTCTAGAAATCGAGAGCGAATAATCTAATTGTTTTAATATAAATCTAGTCGTGGTTAAAACTAAACAAGTAAAGTATCTAAATCCTCATCGCAGGCATACGAAGAAGCGGCCGCCATGTTGTTGACAACCGCTACTCACTATCCATCACAGAATAGATAGCAAGGAGCGTAGCCAATCAGAGAACGACATTCGTGATAGAACGCTAGTAGATTTTATACTAATTAGAGATAGAAGCTTACCTTTTGGTTCGAGATCCCTATTTCTTGTCTGCGTCTCTGTTGAAAGAGGTGTTGAAGTTGGTATGTCCGCAGTGCTGGCACCAACCGTTGCCGTCTCTGTTGCAACAAATACTTCACTGACTTCCTCTAAGCTTTGTCTTTTTATTGGCGAGAGACTTGGTGGCAGGATGATATGTCTGTCAGTCTCATCAAGATCTTCATTGTATTGCTTAATAGTCTGTGTACCTAAAATATGACAGCCAGCATCAGGAATGGGATAAAATGACAAAGAAACAACGAACAAAGGGTGTCCCACATCTCGCACCCTTTGTTCACTGACCCTTTGCGATTGTCAAGGTGCAGTTGTTTTGCTTCAGCGCCTGTGTTCGATACCCGATAAACTCATTCGACAGATACTCACTGATTTTAGCTTCTTACGGCTCCCGACACTTTTGCAACGGAATAATTCTAAAAATTACATCATTTCGAATTCTTTAATAATTAAGCTTTCCATTAAAGTATAGTTTGTTAAAATCACCATATATCTTCAGGGGTGTCTCTAATCTAAGCGCTGTAGCGGCTCTTGATTACAGCCCAGATACCATAAACCCCATATCAAATTAAAGCTAATAAACTAGCTATTCGTATAGTTCATATTTTGTAAGAAAGTGAATTACTGAATGCTCCGCCGAGTCTTAACTCGAAGGTCTATTAAAATACAATCATCTTTTGAAAGCTATAACTAAATGACTTTTGTATTAAAAAGGTGTTTT
>JAEMWC010002167.1:30000-56434 GCA_016490735.1 Pachyseris speciosa | reverse complement strand
GATCTCGATTGTTACAAAGTTTGAAAATTCCCACGCCAAACCGTCGCGTGCGTCGGCCCGGCACTTCGGCTTTGTAATTTATTTCAAAATCGTTCAAACCTGTATTCTTCGCTATTATAGCACACACTGTAAACAAATAGAAGGAAAAGCAATTGTTTACTTGTAAAGAGACTGAATGTTAAAACAAAACGAAAATAATTTGTTCCGTGACAGATAGGAAACCGTTCGTTGCCTGTGGTTTCTGTGGTTTGAAGATCTCGCCTGTGATTGGTTACAACACAATTAATATTCCAGACATATTTTAGGTGTTCACGGCAATACAATCACCGCTGTAATATGCTAATTCTTATGAAAGGTGTTCGTCATCGTGGTTTCAAATGATAGCTGAGTTAATCTTTTGTCTCACGATTGAGTCACAAAGATGTGGATCGCCACGTTTCGACCGCTAGACTGCTGGTCTTCATCAGGTGATGTCAACAGATAGTTTGAGAACCTTTTTCAAGTTAATAATGACAATATTTTATAACTAAATTAAATGTCAATCCTGTTTATCGTTAATTTTTGCGTGTTTCACATGGAACTATCACGGAATATTCACATCGCGTTGATGTTTACGTGGGCACGTAAAGTAACTATTTAGTTCAGCCAAACGCCCACATTAAGTGGCTTTAATCCATTCAATTTTGCAAATATATGAAACATATTCACATTTTCCTTTCCACTCACATCTTTATTCTCGCTTGCGTACAAGTTCCCCAATTTCTATTCGCAATCTCACCTCCAAAACACTCTAATTAAAGAGTCGGTGGATGCAATAATCACTCGCTTGTATTTATTTTTCCTCGCGCCCCCGCATTTCAGTTTAAGGTGGCTCAAAACAGTTTTCAGCACTTTCCTAGACGTAGATTTTGATGGGTCATTATTACCACCCTTTATCCGTTGATGCTAGAATCTTGGTATCACACAACTGCCCAATCAGTGGGGAGCACGTTGTTATCATTTTTGTGACGCTATATGTTACCATAGCAACAGTATGACCTGCTAAAAACACCCTTAATTTTAGCTTTAAGTATTTATATTTCAAAAACGACACGGTGAAATTTTTTATTGTTATCGAAATTTAATAAGCAGGATAAGATTCAACTTTTGGCAAAGTTTAAAAAAATCTGTCCATGGGATTCAGAGCCACGCTAAATTTTCGAAAATTTAAGGTGGCTCCCAACCCCATGTACAGAATTTTTTTAAACTTTGCCAAACGTTGCGTCTTATCCTGCTTATCAAATTTTATGAAATATAAGTACTTAAAGCTAAAATTAAGGGTGTTTCTAGCAGGTCATACTGTTGCTATGGTAACATATAGCGTCATGAAAATGATAACAACGTGCTTCCCAATGATTGGCAGTGTTGTGATACTATGATTGTAGCATCAGCTGATAAAGAGTGGTTATAGTGACCCATCAAAAAATACATCTTAGAAAGCACTGAAAACTTTTTTGAGCCACCTTAAAGAGACGATGCGTGACCGACCTAATGACTTTATTTACTACAAAATTCTCTAGTAACCGCAAGAGATGTCTCATTAGCGCAATCGGATAAGGGACCGAACTCGCGAGTTCAAGTCCGGGCACCGCTAGTAGAAACTTGTTACTTTCCCTATGTCAATGTTTCTTCCTCTGGCCGAGTTGGGCCTAGAAGCGTGTCGTCGCTAAGTGACGGCCGCTTAATGATAATTAGAAGGGAGTAATTATTGTGGTGATATTGCAAAAAAAAATATTCAAACCAGAAATTGACGAGCGCACATATGCGCGCACCTGGAACCCCAAACTTTAACAGATACAAAAGAGCTAGTTTCTTGTTTTTCTCCAAACTTTATCTAATATTTATTTACTATTTTTTCACAACCCGGCTTACTTGCTGCCACGTCTGTAATTTCGAAGGAAAAAAATTTAAAACGTTATGGCCATCTGGAGTTCGCCATCTGCAATTTTGCGATCGCCAAAAAGTAGGCTTGTCATGAAATTGAAATTCAATTCTGGGTTTAATATGCTAATTTTTGTCAACAGATAGTTTGAGAAATTTTTCCAAGTTAATAATAACACATTTTTATGACTAAACTGAAATATCACCTCCGTTTATCGTTAATTTTTGCGTGTTTCACATTGAACTATCACGGAATATTCACATGGCGTTGATGTTTAGGTGGGCACGCAAAGTAACTATTTAGTTCAGCCAAACGCCCACATTAATCCATTCAATTTTGCAGATATATGAAATAAGGTAAATAATCATCCTCGCAGTTGTAAAAGCAATTTATGTAATTGCGTAAAGAAAACTGAACAAAAACCATTCAGGACTTCAACGGGGTTTGAACCCATGACCTCATATATCATTTGCAGATATATATTGTGCTATCCATTTTTTATTTAATTGTTAGAAAATAATAATTGCAAGGGAATTATTGAAAACAGTAATTATTGTGGTGATATCGCAAAAAAAATATTCAAACCAGAAATTGACGAGCGCACATAAGCGCGCGCTTGGAACCCCAAACTTTAATAGATAAAAAAAAAAAGCTAATTCCTTGTTTTTCTCCAAACTTATCTAATATTCATTTATTATTTTTTCACAACTCGGCCTACTTGCTGCCACATCTGTAATTGCGATGGAAAAAGATTAAATCGTTATGGTCATCTGGAGTTCGCCATCTCCTATTTTGCTATTGCCAAAAAGTAGCCTTGTCATGAAATTGAAATTCAATTCTGGGTTTAATATTCTAATTTTTGTCAACTGATAATTTGAGAAATTTTTCCAAATTAATAATGACAATATTTTATGACTAAACTGAAATATCACTTCCGTTTATCGTTAATTTTTGCTTGTTTCACATGGAACTATTCACACGGAATATTCACATTTCACTTTAATTTCCACTCACATCCTTATTCTCGCATGCGTACAAGTTCCCCAATTTCTATTCGACATCCCAACTCCAAAACACTCTAATTAAAGAGTCGGCGCATGCAATAATCACTCGCCTGTATTTATTTTTCCTCTCGCCTCCGCATTTCAGTTTAAATTGCCCGTCAAACAGATAATATCAATTTCAGAAAGCGACTAAAGAATCATCGACCGTGTTATGCACTTTTTAATTGCCCCGATTTTATCGCCCCCAGGAAACCTCGCTCAGAGAGCCGGAAAAAAAAATGTAAATCCCCTAGCAAGTTTCAACCTCTGTACAATGTATGTCGTATTGGATCAGGAGAACTCAAACGTCAACTCAAACTTATTGTGACACGAAAATAAAGTCATAGGCATAAAGAAAGGAAAGCTTTTCGGGTTTGTCATATTCACAAAGCAGCCGTGAATAATCCAGCAAAACGAAAACAATTTCCTGGGCTGATTATTTTAAAATTGAGAGACGGTTACTGAAATAAAGTATTTTCCTTTGATGTTTAAACTCTTAACTGTACAACTTAATCCCAAGGAAAGCAAACATCATTCTTCGCTTCATTGCATACTGGCGTGACTAAAAATAGCAACAGATAAGGTTAAACAGGAACACCGTGTGTAAGAACATGAACTAATTATTGATTTTACCCGTTGCCTTCTCTATTGATCTCAGATTTCTCTCAAATCAAACTTCGTGTCCAGTGCGCTTTCTTTTATCCCTTAAGAACCGCTTTACTCGCAAAGTATCTGGTTTTAAGTCTATGAGCGAAAATTATCTACAATAATAATTGCAAGGGAATATTTTAAAAACAGATTAAAACAAGAACTAGTTTCTTGTCTTTCTCCAAACTTTATCTAATATTCATTTATTATTTTTTCACAACCCGGCTTACTTGCTGCCACGTCTGCAATTGCGAAGGAAAAAATTAAAACGGTATGGTGATCTGGAGTTCGCCATCTGCAATTTTGCGATTGCCAAAAAGTAGCCTAGTCATGAAATTGAAATTCAATTCTGGGTTTAATATGCTAATTCTTATGAAAGGTGTTCGTCATCGTGTTTTCAAATGATAGCTAAGTTAATCTTTTGTCTCACGATTGAGTTACAAAGATGTGGATCGCGACGTTTCGACCGCTATACCGCTGGTCTTCATCAGGCGAGGGTGTCGACTGGCTGCGTGTGACTCATACGCAGCCAGTCGAGACTATCGCCCGATGAAGACCTGCAGTATAGCGGTCGAAACGTTTGTGACTCAATCATGAGACAAAGATAAACTCAGCTATCATGCTAATTTTTGTCAACAGATAGTTTGACAAACTTTTTCAAGTTAATAATGACAATATTTTATGACTAAACTGAAATATCACTCCTGTTTATCGTTAATTTTTGCGTGTTTCACATGGAACTATCACGGAATATTCACATCGCGTTGATGTTTAGGTGGGCACGTAAAGTAACTATTTAGTTCAGCCAAACGCCCACATTAAGTGGCTTTAATCCATTCAATTTTGCAAATATATGAAATATATTCACATTTTCCTTTCCACTCACATCTTTATTCTCGCTTGCGTACAAGTTCCCCAATTTCTATTCGACATCCCAACTCCAAAACACTCTAAATAAAGAATTGGTGGATGCAATAATCACTCGACTGTATTTATTTTTCCTCGCGCCTCCGCATTTCAGTTTAAATTGCCCGTCAAACAGATAATATCAATTTCAGAAAGCGACTAAAGAATAATTGACTGCTTTATGCACTTTTTAATTACCCCGATTTTATCGCCCCCGGGAGGCCTCGCTCAGAAAGCCAGAATATATATCCCCTAGCAAGTTTCAACCTCTGTACACTGTATGTCGTATTGGATCAGGAGAAAAACATCAGGTCAAAAGTGTGACACGAAATACAGATAGCCATAAAGAAAGGAAAGATTTCCGCGTTTGTAATACTCACAAAGCAGTCGTGAATAATCCAGCAAAACGAAAACAATTTCCTAGGCTGATTATTTTAAAATTGAGAGACGGTTACTGAAATAAAGTATTTTCCTTTGATGTTTAAACTTTTAACCGATTGCACAACTTAATCCCAAGTAAAGCAAACATCATTCTTCGTTTCATTGCATACTGGCGTGACGAAAAATAGCAACAGATAAGGTTAAACAGGAACACCGTGTGTAAGAACATGAACTAATTATTGATTTTACCCGTTGCCTTCTCTATTGATCTCAGATTTCTCTCAAATCAAATTTCGTGTCCAGTGTGCTTTCTTTTATCCCTTAAGAACCGCTCTACTCGCAAAGTATCTGGTTTTAAGCATTTGTTTTCAATTTCTCTCTTCCGCGGACGATTGTAAGTCTCAAGAAAAATTGAAAACAATGGTTATGCAAAATCGTGGGGTGGACTGTTGTAACGAGGGATCATTTTCTTGGTAGAACTGTTCCGTGATGTTTATAATTCACCGGCTGCTTGACATTCTCACGATTCCAACATCTTAGCTCTCGATAAAAATCCTGAGGTTTAACCATCCAAATGAAACCTATTGAACAGTATTTTTTGTTCTGTATTCATATATCTCTTTTTTCCTTAAATATACTTACATTATGTGTGCCTCAAGAGCCAAACGAGCTCATCAGGAGGGGGTGGGGGGTGGGGGTGGGGGCTTACACCTAAATTCTAATTACTACAATGAATAACATGGACACGAGACAAGTATGAATAGAAATCCTAAATTGTGCCACTTCAAACGAAAGCTACTGTGCAGTACTTTGTATAGTGTTGTCTTTTCAGCACTGTGCAGGGTAGGTATCACGCCTAAGACTGGCGAAAAAACCCAAAAGCCAGGTTTGGGCAAAGATACTGTACCAGACTATCTAATAGGTGTGTTGGTAAAAGGTGTTGATAACAACTCTCTCCCACCCCCTCCACTACCCCTGAGATGGGTATCATCATTCGGATCCGCCGCTCCATTTGAACAGAATGCCTTCCTCCTATGTATTTTTGGACAAGTATTCTTTCAGTGTAGTGAAGTTAATGCCCATGCCATGATAATGGCCATGATAACGGATTTCTATACCGCACATATTACACGGTAAACATGTTACCTCTTTCCTTATAACTTGACTCGGGCATAAGATGGAGGCTCAATTGTTGCGTACAGAGTTTGAATTGTATCTTATCATACAGTTATTTGACTGAAGGCCGTCCGTTTGAATTTACATGAGCGAAATCTTTAGTCAAAAATGAGCTTCGTGACGAATCGTACCTTTGTTCGTACATGAATAAGTAAAGTGAAAACGCCTAATAAGTTCAAGAAGTCTCCTAAAAATGCATACAGAATAGAAAAAATTCAAGAGGGTTCTAATTTGAGTCAGTTCAATGTTCAAAGTATTTTTGGTAGACTGCAGACATTATATTATGTGTAATCTGCTTTCCAAGATGCCAAAGTGTTGGCGGGGCGGTCAGTTGTCGAACTACCACTGACATACGTGATCAACCAGCAGACAGATGGTTTCTGATTACCTGAAACGGAAGCAGCATTTACGCTAATGGCAGGAAAAAAAACTGCTTCCTTCGTGGTGTGAATACCAAATTAGGTTTTTGCTTCTTGAAATATTTTTGCTCGAGAAGCCAACATTATTAATAATTGATATATCCATACGATTGAACTTGTCAACTAGCCCCCAAGATTAACTTTATCAGCTGCATGTTCTCAAAAAAGAACTTTAAAACAGCAGAAAATAATTTCCTGTTCACAGATGCATCAGTGAGGGAAGCAACGGACAACATCGTGAAAAGCGGAGATGGCTTCAATCTTGAGCCTTCCGCGTTTTGGTCAGTTGTTTTGCTGTTTCTTTATTGGGTGCGTGCATCATCTATTATTTCAGACTGGTAAGTAATTTCTACATGCTCTTTTAGAGATACGTTTTAACACAACTGCTTAAAATTTACCGTATAGTTCCTGTCGATGTCGGCCTGCTAAATGCAATATTAACCGCACTGAGGCCCTCCAAGGGATGGTCTGGTGTCGCTTTGTCTCTCGTTTAAAAGGCTGCCGGAAACCTGAGCAAAGAGCTGAGCAAAATGCCTTGCGAGGCAGTTTGCTTAGCCGTTTCCTCTCGTGCGCGGCGAAATTTCGGCGCGAAATCCGCCTTACGAGGCCGTGAGATCAATATCAAACAGCCTCGCGAGGCGAATTTCTCACGAAAATTCCGCAGCACACCAAAGGGAACGGCCGAGTTTGGCTTGGTGACATAATGGGCAAACTGTAATAGAATGGATCGGCATAAATTGGTATCCACAGACCTGAAGAAACATAATTGCATACAAATTGCAAACTTTGTTTTTCGCTTTTGTCGTCAAATGAGTGTCGTTTATATAAAGTATTCTTCATTTAAAGGCATGATATATCGAGAGTTTTACTGATCTACAACACCAGCTGGTTTATTTCTGACGAAGCAGATGTCAAAATTATTTCTCATTCTTAATATAAGGCGTGGACAATTCGACTATAAAAAGATAAAAAGCTAGGATCAAGAAACATTATATTAGCTAAAAAGGGGACCACAAACATGACGAAGGATCACCTGGAAAAAGAATTCAGACTTTGCCTCACGAAATTCTTTTGTTCTGCTTTTTATCAAGTCTTATTGGCAAAGGTATGCCATATTTTGTCAGATAGCCAGTATCCTTGCATGAAATATTCATCATTTGACCTCGACTACACTATGAATTTTACAGTGTTCAACTGCCACTTTTCAGTATGTCGCTTGTGACATGAGCATGGAGCAGGGACATGAGAGGGAAGCAGGGATGGCGTAGTGGTGAGAGCACTTGCTTCCCACCAATGTGGCCCGGGTTCGATTCCCGGACTCGGCGTCATATGTGGGTTGAGTTTGTTGCTGGTTCTCTTCTCTGCTCCGAGAGGTTTTCCTCCGGGTAATTCGGTTTCCCCCTCTCCGCATATAGTGCAGGAGATTTCACATGTGACAAAATGATCTTCTCCGAACGCCACAGTTACTTTAGTCTCCTACGCAGGCGTTTTTTGTCTCGTTACGCTACGCTCCTCGCCGAGGCAAGGAACGGCTGCGTAGGAGACTACAGTTACTTCGACACGATCATCAGTTACATCGACACTGTCATCATTTCTGATCATCTCACTTCACTATTTCTGTTTTGGTTCTGTACACTTAATTTACCATTCGGCAAAGGAGCTGAGGAGGGTACAGTTCTCCAATTTGATTTCGTGGATCGTCCTTCGATAACAAGAAAGAAACACTATATCTAAAAATATATACAAAAATATTTGGGAATAAAACACTAAAACTAAGCTCTTCTAAGCTCTTTTTGGTTTTGTTTTTTAGTTTGTTTGTTTGTTTTGTTTCATTTTCTTCCTGTTACCGTTCTATGAAACCTTAATGAAACCAAGGAGTCAAGTTGTGTTTAAGGGAGCTGCTGCCTAATTCCTTCAATTTATTTCTGGGATCGAGGAGAGGAGAGAGGAGGAAATAACTTATTTACCCTCGGATTTTAGAGTAGCTTATACAGGTAATATGTGTGGTCGTCTATCTCTCATCTCAGATAGAATTAATTACCAGAATTATGAGGGGTTGTGAGACGAGGCCTGTGGCTTATCGTCCTTATCCGGGAAGACTAGAAAGTCTAACCATTTGCAGAGAGGAATAGTCAGTTTTACTTTTTCGATACCGTCGATGTTTCCCGATACGAGGGGACACAAAAACTAACTGAATCAATGGGAAGTAAGACAATGGCACCCAACGACAAGTTTCGGTAGAATATCTGTTCGGTGGAAGGTACTTCGCCTTGGGCTTTCGGCGTCGATTAAAGAGTGCACTCGAATTTTCGTATAACTAAAACGTGGCCTAAAAGATTCGCAATGGGGAAATCATAGCCCCTGAGGTTTTCGGAAAGGTCTTAATTGCGGTTTTTGGCAGTCAAAAACATCACCTAGCATTTTAGGAAAGAAAATTGTTCCCCTTGAAAATTCGTGGAAAGTTCATTTAAGCTTGCATTTTCTCAAAGGAAAATTTTGTTCCCTAACATTTTCGGGTAATTACAAATTCAGCTAGGGAATCCGAACAGATGAAATTCTTCTAGCTAACGAAACTTCAAACACCATAATGTGCTGAAAAATGCCTTTCTGCAGCTATTGGTTAATTTGACTAGTTGGGTGCCCCTGGTAAGAATTAACTTTTTTGTTATAAAATCTGTTGTTACGTAAATCTCCATCTTATCCGTTATTCCTCTCCATTCCCATAAAACTGCATTTTGGAAAATCTTGTTCGTCGAGAGTCTTTCTTGTGACTTGTGAAAAATTGTGTCCTCGCTCGCAAACCTCTTGTTTTTAATTCTCTGAGAATAGCCTGTTTAAGAAAGATGCTGGAGTGCAAAAGGAGGTTATTACAGTTCTCCCAAATTAAAGACGATTAATCGAGAAAGATTTTCGATCAAATATTGCGACCAAATATTACTCAACAGCTAAATCACTTTTTGACTTCTTAACACTGAGCACAGGCAGACAATCCGAACTGCGTGACGTCACGCACGCTATTTGATCTCATACATTCTCTCTATTTTGAAACGGCTGTACTCGGCTAGACTCAAGTGATCGGGGGAAATGTCCCGCAAAATGACGAATTTTACACCTCTTAATCCCAAATGTAGATATAAAGTAAGCCAAATGAATAAAGATCAATTACCTTATGCTGGTGGTCTTTCGTGTTTTTGTGGTGTTTTGAGTCGCTTACCGATGAACCCCCCGACAATCGGTGTCGACAAAATCAGGATCGGATCGGATCGATCGGATCACGGATCACGGATCGGATCGGATCACGGATGGGAAAAGAGTAATAAACAAAAAGTATATTACAATGAACATTGGAGAAATGCTGACATATTGTGACATATTGCGTGACATATTGGAGCTTAGGCCTTACTGAATTCCCGACATGTAGTCTCTTTCACGGCTGTCGCCATGGACGAAAGCAAGCGGAAGGGACGCATTATTTTATCATTCAGTTATAATTTATTTTTTTAATATCATCTCACGTGTTTATTTACTTTTTCTATATTTGATATTACTTTAGCAAGGGCAAGAGAAGAGACGAAAAACGAGGTGGGGAGTAACGGTTTTTAGATGTGACGATTAAAGTGTAGTGTACGCGAGCGATTTATTTAGTTAAATCCATGTTGGCTTCTTCTATGAACTCGCCCAGCTCCTCTTAACCTAAATCGCAATTATTACACGCCAAACGACTTAAATTCCACGAGTATATGGAACTCAGTGATGAACAGTAAGAGATCGCACAATAATTTTGGCCGTCTAGTTGTGAAATCATCATGTATTTTTCGTATTGTAATATTACAATAATCTTTACAAACCCCTTGGCTCTTTTAATTATTATATACTATAACCACTGTGACCAAAAATATGCTCGTTGATAAATTATTTTATATGGAAAGAAACAAGTACTTTTTTCAGGGGCGCGAATTCGCCAGCGGAGCTTTTAGGAAACCCCGGAGGGCTAGGCATTTCTTAAAATGAGTTTTCTCAGTGTGTAGAATAGAATTCGATTTATGGTCTTAAGTGTCTTGAAGTCTAAAATCTCGTCGACCATCATTGAAACATCCCAGACAAAAGCCTCCACACTGTAATGGCAACGCACGTGCTCGACCTGTCTGACGCCGTTCTGGTCGGCGATCATGCGAATTCACGCCGCTGAAAAAAGTACTTGTCGCTTATAACTGAATGATAAAATAATGCGTCCCTTCCGGGCGACAGCCGTGAAGGAGACTACATGTCGGGAATTCAGTAGGGCCTAAGCTCCAATATGTCACGCAATATGTCACAATATGTCAGCATTTCTCCAATGTTCATTGTAATATACTTTTTGTTTATTACTCTTTTCCCATCCGTGATCCGATCCGATCCGTGGTCCGATCCGATCCGATCCGATCCGATCCGATTTTGTCGACGCCGCCCGACAATAGTATAAGATTGAAAAAGGCATGTAATTACGTCAATTAAAATACCCGCCATAGCTAAACGCCTTCTGAATTTTGTACGCTTTCTCCCACTTCCACGCGTCTCTCGCCTTCAAGCCTCGGGAAAATGAAGGCCAGGAATTTTCGAACGTCGATGCCATAAAAACTTGTAAGAAGCTTGCTCATGACGACCTAAAGTAACGCTACGAATTTTCACATTCGACGCCACATTGCCATCGGCATAGGATATCCCCCAGGTGGTCGATCATAACGGTCGTTATCAAATTTGAATTAAAGACAAATAACCCTCGCCGGCTCACCCAGCAGCTCGGCCAAACAATTATTAAATTGGTATAGCAACTAAAAATTATATAAGTGTGTTTTCCAAACAACACTAAATCATGCTGTTAGGTTTTTTTATTTTGTGTTTAGCAAATAAAGGCTGAATTGATGCGCTATAGCAAACACGCCGAGCCGCTTGGGGAGCAAAGCAAAAACCATAATTTACCACAAATTGAATATACGTATGACTTTAAAAGCAAGGATTGATGTTTTTAATATCATATAGAGATGATTTAAAACTACTATTCGACCCTAATGAGAACGAGTTTAACCAAATAGATACACTGTGTTGGTAACACTATGCTCTCTGATAACGACTTTCTTTAAGTTAGTCATGGGCTAACTGTAATAGGTAAATTTCCTGAGGGCATTAGAATCACAAATGACCAGCATAAATTGATAATCGCAGGTTTCCGAAGAAAGATCATCTGAATAAAGACTGAAAACTTAGTTTTTCGCCGAGTCATGATCACTGGGTGTCGGTTATATGAACGTAAGTTGAAGACATGATCTGATACATCGTGTTTTTGTTCTTTGCCATCCGCCATCAGCTAGTTAATTTCTTACAAAGTCGGATATGGTATTGTTTCAGACCCTAACAGTTTGGCGCAGTGGGGGAATAATGAGCCAATGAATAATATATGAAACCAGTCGTTTGAACTCATCGAGGAAATTGATGATATAAGAAAGCATAAGATTGAAGAGGTCACACAGAAATGGGGAACGATCACCTACAAAAAGAATTGAAACTGCTTTTTATCCAGTCTCTTTGTCAAAGGTATGTTATGTCGATCAGGCAGTGTGCCTTACACAACGTATTCATCATCTAACCTTGGGAAAATTTATGAATTTTACGGCTTTTAGGTGTCTTTTTTAGCATATCGCTAGTGACATGGTTTTAAAGTCCGGGCTTGATTTATCGTGAGAACACTAGCCATGTCATGTGAAGTGTACCGAATTGTTAGGGTACACTTATCTCGCTCCGTGTAATCGACAAATCCACACTTATTCCTTTCAATTCTCGCAATCTACAACTTGTGTTTTCTTGCGTCCCTAATCCCCGAATAAAATCAGCTCCGATTTCAACTACTCAAATGTCAAAACTAATCTTACATAATGTCACAACCG
The DNA here is from genome assembly GCA_016490735.1 of Pachyseris speciosa. Taxonomy (NCBI): domain Eukaryota; kingdom Metazoa; phylum Cnidaria; class Anthozoa; order Scleractinia; family Pachyseridae; genus Pachyseris; species Pachyseris speciosa. The sequence continues at coordinate 44,019 of JAEMWC010002167.1, read as the reverse complement.
GTCATATTTCCACAAACAATGTGGTCACAAACACTTCAGGTCACGCTCCTCTAAAAACTGGTTGACATTTTTACTACACTTGCGATCTCCTCGAGTCATTGTCTCTGAACATTTCCCTAATTCGAGTTTCCGAGTTTACAGCTGCTCTTCTTCTTTCTCTACTTGGCTCTGCTCCCTGTCCATTAGGGTCTTGCTCTGGTTCACCTTCCACACTTCGTATTTCTAAGGGACGCACAGACTGTATTGGCCTCTCCAATCGCCTTCCCTTGTGTGGCAGGATCACACCCCTCGCCACGCCATCTACTCCTCTCACGATTCGGATTACCTTACCCTTCGCCCAGCGTCCTCGGTTTTCTCTTCTCCTAGAATGAGCACGATTTCTCCGACTTCTGGTGGCTGCGAGTCAAGTCGCTTGACTCGATGACTTTCCATGAGGCTTCGAAGGTATTCCTTCTGCCGACAACTCCATGTCAGAACTTGGTCTTCCCTACCATCACTTTCGACGTACGTCAATGGACGATTATTCATGTGCCTCTCAATGACCATGACCACTACCTCAAGCTGTTCGAATGTTCGGACATTTGGAAAGACATCCCAACTCATTTAAAAAACTCAAGTGTGTTCACATTTCCTAAGAAAATTAAACGCTATCTACTCTCTGAACAACAAATAAAATAAAGTTTCGTTTTACTGATGAAGCAACATACGTCATGTAAATAAGTTCACCCTTCCCTGCATTTCTTTATATTTTACTTTTCTTTTATTTTATTTTACCTGCCGCTTAGAACCTAAATTGCTCAGGGAGCTAACAAGAAAACCTACTGGTTTATTTAGCTTCCTAGCCTGCCTATTGTTTTTATTTAGTTTAAATTAACATATTTTGTAAATTTTGTAGATTGTAATTACAAAAAAAAGTATACATTGATAAAAGCAAATAAAGATTATTATTATTTTCCCCATCGTTTTGTACCAGGTCCTCTTGACATCCTTGAGGAGTCTCTCGTAAAACCCCTCCCCACCATGGCGACTTGGCTAAGTTGAACTGTCACTGTATTTCTTGAACAGCAAGGAAATCCTGTAACTGCTCACTTCGCCGTATCTTCCGGATCCAATCCGCGGTTGTGTTGAATACAGCTGCGTTGTCGGACACCATCCGTTGTGGTCTTGTCTTCCGGGTGATAAATGCGTTGAGTTTCCCTTGGAATTCTTCGGCTGTTTGGGTCTTCGTTACCTCAAGATGTACTGCCCGTAGAACTACGAAGGTGAATATGAAAATGTAAGCGTTTCCTTCTTCGTTCTTGCTCCTTTTGTAAACAAGTGATCCAGCAAAATCAGCCCCTGTGCGCTGAAAGGGTCTGCCAACTTCGGACCGAAATCTTGGTAAGGGGGATATGGCTCCACCCTTGAGTGGTTTTGCAGCGGACGCCTTGCAAATGTTGCAGTGGCGTATCGTTCTCTTGCCCAAGGATCTCAGTTTCGGTATCCTGCCATCGTGGTGGCGGTTCCCAAGTGCATTATTCGTTCATGTGTGTGTCGGATGAGCTTTTGCACGAACAGTAGCTATCCAAGGCAAGTGGGTCTGTAATTCTCTATCCTGCCAACGCACCTAAGGATGTTCCTTCCCTCCTCCATGCGCAGTTTCCACCCTGGCTTCTCCAAATCCTTCGGAATCTTCCCCTGCTCTCTTCTCACCCAGTGATCCCTGGCGTTCATGATTTCTCCCGTGTTCAAGAGTCCCTGTCTTCCCTTCTCCTTACGCAGTCTGGCTAAGCTGTTGTGTGCAAATCGCAACACCCATGCAGTAATTCTGAGAGAGCTCCAGTACGGTTTCCGGGCCGCCTAGCAAGTCATCCCACACATCTCGTTTCTCTTCAGCAGAGAACAGCATAATCTCGTTAGAGGGATGCTCTTCCTCTTGAGCCCTTTAGTGCTTGTCAGTTTCGGTTGTTCAGGCCATTTGTCTCGGTCGAGCAGCCACTGCGGTCCTGTATACCACTCACTACTTACCATCTTGCTAAGGGAGGCTCCCCTGCTTCCTAAATCAGCCAAGTTCATCCCAGAAGGGCATTATTTCCATTGGATCCCGACTTCTCTTGATATCTAAGCAATCTTCTTAACTCTGTTGGCGGCAAAGATCTTCATGACTTTCCTGGACTGGAGAGCTACCAAGCTATCAATCCAAATTGTAACAGACCTTACTGCCCATTCTTTCAGTGCTTGACAAAGATTCTTCGCAAAGTTTGCTGTCATGCGGCCACTTATCAGCTCCTGTCTTGCTACTGATGTGTTCCGCTTGGATATTCTCGACTTTGATGCTAGGAGGCCCTTGACGTTCATGGTTCCTTGGTTAATTACTGCTACCGCTGCAGTGGAACAGGCCAACCCGCTACGTCAGCAAACTGATGGATGTCAACACCTTCGACCGTTGTGTTCTCTCGTATCAGACTTCTGGGAATCTTCACATCTTGTAATTGCTTCATGCACTTGTTCCAGTCTTCAGCTAAGGATGATGACACTCCTGTATTCCAGCTCTTGCTTTCATCACATGCATCTCTGTACATGCGTTTCCCTTCAACCATGGTGGGCGATATAATTCCTAGCGCGTCATAGACTCTTCCCAGCTGACTTAGTATGGTTCTCTTCATCAGTGGAGCTTGTTCGCAATGTCTCGGCACCTGGATTATAAGCGTATCTTCTCTCTTGTCCCAGATGTGTCCCAGTATCTTTCCTGGATTAGGCACTTTTTGAGAGCAGCGACGTTGAACTCCCACTTGTGGACTGGAAACTGTGCATTTCCTAATATCTGAGTTGCTTCTTCCTTGAACTTCATCAGGCCCTCTAATACATGTCCTGTTTTCATCAAGTTGTCTACATACTTGTTTTCTCTAAGCAATTTGACAGTCTCGCTGAGTTCCTCTTGTCATGTTTATTTAACTAACGCAACAACACTAGTTAACATGGCCGCTCTCACTCGACAAGGAGCACATGGAAAATCACGTGACCGGAAGTACGATTACAATATGTGTCACCTTCCCACAGAAAGAAACTAAAACCTAGGGGAGATAAGGACTTTAAAGTATAATCACTTCACAATGTCCGCTTTGAAAATGGACACCCAGTCAAGTCACTCTAATTTGAACATAGGCAGAATATTTACAAATCAAGCCTATCAGGAGGGATGACAGTTCTACCACTCCTTGTGGTCAGCGGTCTCTTCTCAGGAGACAAGTTGGTGGTGGGACGTTCTGGGGATGTACGGACCTCCTCTGGGTCACTAGGTAATTCAAACCTAATGGGTGAGGGAGCTGCTGCGCCTGATGTAGTGGCTTCCTCGTCACTCTCCACTGATGAACTGGACTTAGCTCCTTTAAGTAGATGCCTCCTGTTCCTTCGCAATGTGACGCCTGACTCGGTTTGCACCACATAGGATCCAGGGGTAAGCCAAACATTGCTGACGACAGCAGGAACCCAAGATCCATTATCTTTCACCCTGACATCATCTTCTATCTCCAGTCCCTTTAACGACCGTAATAATACTTCTGCTTTTGCTGAGTTGCCAGTAGTCTTCCACGTGCACCCAAAGCCACCCGAGGTTGAAGAAGCTCTGCTGTGGTCGGTAAGGCGAAAGGCCAATACCTGTGACAGGGGTATTCCGGTATTCTAACAATGCAATGTAAGGGTCATCCGCTTTCCTCAACAGTTGTTTGATAGTCCCTATGGTCTTCTCACTCATTCCATTACATTGAGGATAACGAGGACTGGAATTGGTAATCTTAAAACCCCAGAAGGATGCAAAATTTTGCAGTTCACGGCTTGCAAACGGCATATTATCCGCCACCAATTCGTCAGGTATCCCATGTCTCGCAAAAATTGACTTCAAATGAGTTATGACTGAGGTGGCTGTCTTGGCTGGGAGCAGACTGATTTCAGGAAACTTGGAGTAGTAATCCACAACACACAGGTAATTCTGCCCTTTAAAATCAAACAAGTCGGCTCCAAGTTTTTGCCACGGACGAGTAGGGACTTCGTGCGGGATAAGAGGCTCCTTCTGATTATTTCTACGCCACTCAGCACACTTACTACAGCGGGTCACTGTATCCTCAATGTCTCTGGCCATACCTGGCCAGTACATCACTTCACGGGCACGGGCTTTGCTCTTCTCTATCCCTTGATGACTCTCATATACCAAATTCAGCATTTCTTTCCGTAAAACAGCCGGGACTATCAGTTTCTCACCTAGAAACATAAGGCCCTCTGCTTCATGCACTTGATCTCTGACATTCCAGTAATGGCGAACTCTCTCTGGAACTGTTCTTCTGTCTGATGGCCAGCCAGACTGCGCTAATTGTTGCAACATAACCAGGCAATCATCCTCTGCAGTGGCTATTTGAATCTGTGACTTAGAGGCTGCACTCATGGGCAAATTCTTCACAAGGCTATGCACCAAGACTTCCATGTCAGACTGAAGATCTTCATCAACAGACTCACTCAACAGATAAGCACGGGATAAGGCATCTGGGACAGGAATTTTAGGTCCAGGCCTGTAAGTAATATGTAAGGAATACCTCTGAAGTCTTAACAGCATCCTCTGAAGCCTTGGTGAAACCTGGTTAAGATTCTTCTTTGTGAGTGTTTCCAAGGGCTTATGATCTGTAACTACCTTCACTGGTTGGCCATAGACATACTGATTGAACTTTTCACACGCGAAAACTATCGCATAAGCTCTTTCTCTATTTGGGCGTAGTTTTTCTCTGACGCCGTCAACGATCGCGAGGCATAAGCCACTGGGTGACTCTCTTGAAGCAAACAAGCTCCCAGCCCATCTTTTGATGCGTCAGTTTCAATCACCACCTCTTTGTGGACATCAAAAAGCTTCAAAACAGGTGCACAGGTTAGCAAACGCTTGATTTCTTGGAATGCTTTCTCTTGCCCAGTTAACCAGTGCCATGTTATGTCATTCTTGAGGAGGATTCGTAGAGGCTCAGATACCGCTGATAAGTTGGAAACAAACTCACCAAGGTAGTTAACTAATCCAAGAAAACGGCGGAGATCCTCCTTGTTCTGGGGCTGGGGATACTCAGTGATCGCTTTGACCTTGTCTGGGTCAGGTTTTAACCCCTGTGAAGACACCACCTGGCCAATATACTTAACTTCAGGCACCTGAAACTGGAACTTGTCAGGGTTGAATTTGACATTGTTTGCACGTGCACGGTCCAAGACTTGCTTAAGTATCCCATCATGCTCAGCATCATCCTTCCCATCAATGATCAGGTCATCAAAGGCCACATGCACTCCCTCGATGTCCCCGAACAGCTGGTCATTGCGTTTTTGAAAAACTTCAGGAGCTGAACTAATTCCAAATGGGCACCTCAAAAAGCGATACTTCCCGAAAGGAGAGTTGAAGGTGCAGAGAAATGAACTTTCTTCATCCAATGGAATTTGCCAGAACCCATCTTTCTCATCGAGGATAGAGAACACACTTTTGCCACTCAACTTTGAAGCAACTTCCTCAGCAGTGGGGATTTTGTAATGCTCACGTTTAATGACTTTATTCAGCTCTCTCGGGTCCAAACACAAGCGGAGGGATCCATCTTTCTTCTCAGCAATCACGAGACTGTTGACCCAGTCTGTAGGCTTGTCCACCTTGGCAATCACACCGTTTTTCTCCATGCGATCCAGAATTCCCTTCAGTTTACCATGAAGGCTAAACGGAACTCTACGGGGAGGGTGTACCACTGGAGTAGCATCTGGTTGTATCTCAATATGATACTCTTGGGTCATACATCCAATGCCCTAAAACACATCCTTGTATTCACGTAACACCATCTCCTTAGAATACACAGTTTCTGTCAGGCTGTCAACTTTCTTTACAAGACCAAACTTTGTGCATGCTTCCAGGCCAAGAATAGGTACATTAGCTACATCGACCACGTAGAAAACCAAACTGTGTGTTTTATCCTTCATGCTGCAGCTAAGAGTGACTTTGCCTCGTGGAACAACCTTGTGATTCCCATACGACGACAATATTTCACTGGTTTGCTCCAGGTTTCCAGGTAGGTGTAGACGGTCATAAATTTGACAGGGTATTATGTTGGCTTCAGCTCCAGTGTCCAACTTAAAATCAACAAGTTCTCCACCAACTTTCATCTAGCTGTACCAGGCTTTTCCATCCACCGAATTTATCTCCAGCTCTCCAACAAAAAGCTCGGTATCCGCTAATCCATCATCACCTGTGTTCTGAGTGGGGCTTTCCGCTGGGACAAACAACGGGGTGACTGTGTGCACTTTCCTGGTGCGCTGGCTGCACATTTTAGCGAAATGATTTCTTCCATCACACACAAAACATGTTTTGCCAAAAGCTGGGCACTGCCTTGGGAGATGCTTACCGCCGCACCTTTGGCAGCTAAAGGAAGACCCTTCGGATTTGTGCCCTGAGCTCTCATGTTTAGAGCCAGTCGAAACAGCTAAAACTTGTTTTTCGGGCGACGCACTTCTCATTTCCTTCAGCTGAGTCTCGGTCACTTCAGCTGCACGGCAGTGAGATAAGGCTTTCTCCAGGGTCAACTTGTCTACATCTATACGCAGTAACTGACTCTGCACTTTGGCATCTCTAATTCCAAACACAAAACGATCACGGACCATCGTATCAGTTGATTCAGTGTACTCACAGTTCTTGATCATCCTCTTAAGCTCCGTGACAAATTGGTCAACTGATTCTCCCTCTTGTTGACTTCGATTCCAGAATTTGTATCGTTCAAACAAAGTGTTCTTTCGTGGACTACAATAATCGTCAAATTTCTTCAGCACCACGTCAATCTTTTTCTCATCCCCCTCACGTTCAAATTCGAAGGTATTGAAGACTTCTAGGCCGTCTTCTCCGACGCAACGCAGCAAAATGGCGACTCGTATTTCTTCATCCTTCTGATCGGCTTCTGTCGCCTTTAAATACAGCTCAAAACGTTGCCTCCAACGCTTCCAGTTCTCGCTTAAATTTCCTTCCTTGAATTGCTCCATGTTATCTCAGTTTACCGCTGCCACCATGTCATGTTTATTTAACTAACGCAACAACACTAGTTAACATGGCCGCTCTCACTCGACAAGGAGCACATGGAAAATCACGTGACCGGAAGTACGATTACAATATGTGACACCTCTGGTTGGCAAACATAGTGGTGTTGCAACGTAGCGGCCAGCATGAAGGGACTGGCTTCAGCTCCAAATCGCACCCTTGTAAATCGGAAATGTTGTTCTTTGAGGTGATGTCGAATAAGAACCGAAATGCTTCTCTATTTTCTTCTTTCAAACTGATCTGGAGGAATGCCTTTTCAATGTCTCCCAGTAACAAGTACATGCATGGTGACATGCGTGCTCGTACCAGAATGTCCCACAAGAGGGGTTGCAAGGAAGGGCCAGTGTGCATGCAATCATTCACACTGTTTGCCAGGTGGTGAGGTTTAGCGCTGGCATCAAAAACCATTCTCACTGCACTTTGGTGGTTGTGGCGCTGTCTCTTACAACAGGCTTATGAGGCAAGTAAAAGGTTCGCTCTCCACTTGATTCCTCTGGTACTCTCTCTAGTATGCCGTCTCTCAGTTGATCTTGGATGATCTTCTCATATTCTTCTTTAAGTTTCTGATTTTGGGCTAACTTTTTGTTGACGTTTTGAAGTCTCTTCCGACTTGCTTGCTCGTTTGTGCTCGTTAGAGCGCTGCCAGGGATCCATGGTACTCTTACTTGATATCTTTCATCTTGCTGATTCGTTACGTCATCCTTGAACTCTTTAAGGACGTCGAGTTGATCGTTCTCCCCTCGGTCTTCTACCCCTAGGACATCTGGGGAGTATAATCTTTCGTAATAATTGACCTGTCTCACGAACATGCACTGGTCAGTAACGTGATCATCGCCTCGATGAACAACCCAGCCAAAGGACGTACCCTCCCCAATTGGTTCTCTTGGCTTCCCTTTGTGTATTTCCTCTGTCTTGATTTTGCAGTAGGTGCTGTCTCTTAAAATGACGTCAATCTTGTATTCGTCTCCAGGTTTTACATAGAACCTCTTATCTCGAGCGTGTCCATACCTAAACTTCAGTTCATTCATGTTCGGCCGTTTCGCTGTTGCGAATTCCGGCATCTTGCTTCCAGTAACTTCAGTTTTCTCTCTTGTTCTCCCATCTAACGAATCCATGCTGATATTGAAGACTGGCATGGATTGTTGTTTTGTTCCGTTCAGCGTGACCATTTGACGAGTTTCATGACGGATAGGGCTTAACTTGAGCTTCTTAGCCGCCTCACTGGATATAAAATTTCGTCCCGACCCTGTGTAGTAGTAGGGAGTGAGTCGATTCAATACCACTTCCGCACAGCACACCTCCTCGCTTCGCTCGTCGGGGATGCTGCGCTCCGGTTGTATTGAATCGACTCAGTCCCTACTACTCAGAAGGGAACCAAAAAAGTTAACATCATGCGAGCAGCATTCAATGAAAAGGCAACCTGAGTGGAGAGTGGTCAAAGCACCGAGGGCCACCCATTTAGAGAGAGGGGATATGGGGTAGATGTCGAATTTGGTGCGACCAGTCCCTACAGCGTGCAGAAAGCGGCCCCCCGTAGCTGCCCCTCGGAAGGAATTAATTTCTCGCGAAAATTTTTCACCCCTTTATAGTCGGGCCATGACAGCTGCACGACAACGTGAGATTTTGGGGAGTTTGACCCGCTGTTCCCCCCTGTGGGGGCAGATCAACGAACAAGTTATCAAACATTACTCGCGACCATGTTTGGAGATCCTGAAAAAGACGTGGTGGAAATAAAAAGCGGTCGTCGGTTCGTGCAATGGAAGATCAGCGAAAATCTCAACAGAAATCGAACACAAACTTTTATGATAGAATAAGTGAGATTGCGGGTACTTCATTTTATATCAGACATTCATATTCGTATTGGTTGAGAAACATTGATGACGGTTCCCTGCTATTATTATACAAAAATCGAAGAGATGATTCGCGATGGGGCAAACGGCTTGATGATGCTAGAACATGGCTCCGCCGAAAAGAGGAGGAGCGGTTGGGACAGAGTGGGATTGAAAGACCAAACACAAGATGGACTTTTGATGGCTTTTCTGATGTGTTTGTGAAGATTGTTAATACTTGTCAACCGCTGTTGGGGACAGGCCCTTTGCCAGAATTGTTGCGTGCCTTGGCTCACAGTCGTCATGGACCAATGGTGTGTTTGGATACATTTGAAGATAACCTTTTCCTTTGGAGATGCCTTGCTGTACATCAAGGAGCCAGACCAGACAGAAGTACAAAAAGGTCAAGGGAATTAGCAAAGAGTTTTTACCAACTTGAAACATTTCCAAGAGATTGCCGAAAAACTTCACTTGATGTGCTTGACAAAGTAGAACAGCATTTTAATTATGGGAAACCGTTTTCTGAATGGTTTGGTATTCGTGTTTATGAAGAGGGGATGAAATAAATTGGCGGCTTCTTCGAAACCCCAACCCAAAACTTACAAACATTCTCACGATTGGTGTCTTTGAGGGGCGCGCGTTTGTTGTGAAGAAAATTGAAAAGTTGGGGCAAAATTACATTTGTTCTCACTGCCAAACAAGATCTACAAAAGCAATTAATTTGCAACAACACATCGTAACATGTTCTCGAGGAGAAACCGTGGTGGAATGTCCCAAAAAGTTGAAAAACCACAAACCGCGTCCACTGGGTGGAGTAACAAGCCCGTGAACGAGGAATTCATATCCATCTCGCTCAATGTGGACATGGAGGTGAGCCTTGGATTTTGGGGCGCCCGGTGGATGGGCTTCACCTTGAAACAAAAACGGTTTTCCAATACCATGGGTGTTACTGGCATGGCTGCCCAAATTGTTAGCCCGATCGTGAAACTAAAATCACAAATGCCGCAAAACAAGAGAAGAGCAATTACGAGCAACTCTTCAACGAACACAAAAACTCAAAGATGCAGAGGTTCATGTAGTTGAAGCCTGGGCTTATCAAGTACAGCAAACACAGGAGGCGCTGTACCCCGTTTTCACAAGAACCTATCCTCATGCGATTATCTTCTACTTCGAAGCATATGGGGACAAAACCAAGAGGAAGGACCCAACACTCACACTCCACACTCATGATAATCACAAAACAATCTGTTTCTCAATCGGGGACACACTTGAGCACGAACCAACACACATTTGCGACAGAGACCCAAATGAGCTGATCCGCAAGTTTGTGAAAGAGATCGAAAGGCGGGGAAAAAGAATTCGTGAGGAAGTCAGAAGGGTTTTCATTCCAGACATTTTCAATTTGTTGCCTAAAGACCAACAAGCCAAAATCGCGTGGTGGTGCAACGAAGTGCCCGTGCGGGGTTTCAACTCTGGCCGCTACGACTTGAATCTCGTGAAAGAACATTTGGTGAAGTACCACGCTGAAACAACAAAAAAAGTGAGAGTGGCCAAAGAAGCAAACAAATTAATGTTCCTCCTTCTTCCGAAGTTTGTCGACAGAGCGTTGCGAAGCGCCTTCTTCTCCGACCTCGATGGAATTGGGGAAGCGTACGAGCTGGAAAGCCGGAAGCCGCGGATCGAGATCCGGAGGCCGTTCCAGGTTGGTATCGCTGTGTATCAACTGGTCAAGCTCCGAATGCTCGAGTTTTACTATGACTTCCTGGACAAGTTCGTGAACCGCCGCGACTTCGAGTCGATCCAGATGGACACGGACAGCAACCACACGGCGATCTCTGGCGCCAAGTTGGAAGATGTTGTGAAGCCGGAGATGAGGGCGAAGTTCGAGGTGGAAAAGAAGCAGTGGCTCGCGTGGGACAAGTGGAGCAGCCGCACCCTAAAGCTGTTCAAGCTGGAGTGTGAGGTCCCACGAATAATCGCGCTCTGCTCAAAGGGTTATTATGTGGACGTCGACGGGGCAAAAGCAAGTTCAGCAAGAAAGGGATGAACCAGAGGCAAAACACCATCAGGTGGGAGCGTTTCAAAGCGGCAATCGAGGGGCACAAAGACATGACGACGAACATCGGCTGAGAGACGGGCGGATGGTGACTTACGTGCAGCAGAAGCTGGGACTGAGTGCGTACTACGACAAGCGGTGGGTGCTCCCTGATGGGATTCACACAGAACCCATCGAATAACACCTTTCCCACCCCGTGGTGGGAAACCCCCGTTAACCAGGGTTGGTTGGGGGTAACTCGGTATGTTGGGGGAACAACCATCAACTCTTCCCGGACAAAGCTGCGCTTTGGCGCAGGGTGGTAAAGCCAATACATCACAGGTTGCCCGGGTTAGATCATGGCTCTCTCGAGTGAAAAAGTTTTCAAAGACCAAACAGGATCTGTGGCCCTTCTTGCACCACCTTCCAACTCGCCGGGTTGAAACAGATAGCGCACTTCCACGTCAGCAGGGAGCCTTTTTGCAGCCTTTCCAACATGTCTGAAATACGGAGTTGCAGGCTGTGCAGATACAGACTGTTCTCGGATCGCATCTGCGGGTTTCATTCCTGTCAGCTGCGTGGTCTGGTTGTTGACAGCAGCCACACACCTCGGAAGCCTGGCCACCCACACAACAGACTGCACACCCTCCGGCAGTCGCATTTCGACAGCGTACTGGTGCCCAAACAGATGCTCAGCAAGAGTGCGGTTGAAGCGTTCCACGATCGCCTGGTCGCGGTGCACTTCCACATGCCCAAGGGGAATGCCTGTTCGATGCGCCTCCATGACTCTGGAAACAACCCCCGTGAACTCCCATTCCGGTTCCACCTGCAGCAGCCTTGGCCATTTGAGAAGTCCACGCTTATAAATCCTTTCAAAGGCCCGCGCCACTTCGTCAGAATTTTTCGAGGTCAGGGGCTCAGCTGCCTTGAAGCGGCTGGCCACGTCGACCACAGTCAGCGCGTATTTGAAAGTTTTGCGCCCCACCTTGTCGTGCGGCATGAAGAGCAGGTCTGCTTGGTTCACCGCGTTGGGGTTGGCACGTCAAACTTCGGCCGAGGAACATGCCGCGGCGCGGGAAGAAAGATCTGCCAAAGCGCCTGCCTTTGCAACCATTGTTTGGCCACAGTTTCCGAAACTCTTGCAGCTTGGGCCAGTTTTTTTCACTGCGGCAAACCCTTTCCAATAACCTTTCGGACTGTAGTAAAGTTTTAAAGGTGCTTTTCCTGCTTTGAGGAAGGATCCTGCTTCAAGGCAGGAATTTTTTCCATTGGAACCTATAAAACAGTGGGAAAGATGGCGAAAGCGAACGCGATCGTAAACGGAGGGGTGTGCTGCGAGAAAAATATGGTTGAGGACCATGAGAATTTCGAACTTGTTTGCCAAAATTGCCAAAGGGTTGAGGAGCTCGCCACCCCAACCAAAACCAGGGAGGAGATGGGGTGGGGAGCCAACCCCGTTTCATACACCCTCCTTCGCAAAATTCTCAAAAAACACATGATATTCGACGCCGTCAACGCCATTTCAGATGGTGGGCGTGAAGCTTACGACTCGTTTCGGTGAAAGTTTTCGGGGGGTCTCGTGCGTGATTTCAGGGAATTTTTCTTTCCCAGGTCGGTGAATTTCATTTGCTTTCTGAATGATTTCTTCCAAGCGGTTTCAGAAAAAATTTGGCCGCGCAAAAAAGGAAGTCTCGCGCGCCTCATTCCGGCCGTCGAAAAAAATTGCCCAGCAACACGACGCCGGGCGGAAGAAAGTTCGATGAGTGGTGGTGGGACTTCAACCGAACAACGTAAATGACTCCGCGTCTATGACTCCGCGACGAAACGTTTGGCATATTTTGCCAGGATTTTTTCAGAAATTTCCATGCAGTGGTCGCTGACGAAGTCGTCAACCATTTTCAGCCTGTCGAGAAAGGCTTTTTCATTGAAAGGCTCCCCCTGAGATGGAAGCGGATCGCGTCCAGAATTTTTTTGTATTCGAGCCGAGCGAAGTTGGCCCTCTAAGCCTTTTTGTCGTATTTTTTGAAGCTTGCCACATCTCTGACTAGAAGTCCGAAAACAGTCAAAGTTGCAAACACAATCGGGTTCAAGGTAATGCCCCCTGCAACTGCAGAGAGATGATGGCCTTTCCAGCCATCACGTTGCAAAACAGGTTTTTTCTTTGAAAGCTGTGAAAGAGCTTTTCGTAGCCCCAATATTTCTTGTGGTAGAAAGCGTAAAGCTTTTTCAGCATCTCGACGGTGTCCCCATCAAGGGAGGGGTCGATGTGGTTGAAGTCAAACACACATAGCCTTGGTCGGTCACCGGCCAGTATATTTAAAGATGAAAATTTACGCAAAGAAGTCGGCGATGAGCCTCACATTAACCAAACCTCGGCCTGTAGTTTTAAAAGTTAGTGCGGTTAAACCTCGTAACGGCAAAGGGATTAACACTCCATCAAACGATATAACCACGTCGCTCGCCCCATGTTTGATGGTGCCTTGAAACATTCGTTTTCCATTCCCATATCTGGTGGTATAAATATTCAAAAAGCCTGATTTATTGAAAGAGGAGTCGCGCTTAAAATACAAATGACGACCAATTAAATATGCGAAGAAAGAATTAAACGGATTCCACAACGAGGGCATGGTGAAAACCGTCTACCTATTTGAAAATGCGTCAGCAAGTATGTTACTTCCTATCTCGTAAACCAACCCAGGTGTAATAACAGGTTTTCAAAATCGGACAACCCTACCCCAGTAACTGAATAAAGCTTCGTTATTGTTATAAACAGCCTGGCCATTCAAATCCAAATCATCACCCAACCTCGGTTGATGTATCACATGTCCATTCATGTTCAAACCATTTTGCATTGCCAGCCCAAGGGCGCTTGTGCTGAGCAATGGGCGGTCATTGTTGTAAACCCAGTGGTCATTCAAATTTAAATATCCACCCAATTTTGGTTGAAGAATCAAATAACTTTTCATGTTCAAGTCATTCATCATTGCCATCCGCCCGTCTGTTCCACCAAACAATGCCGTATTTTCATCGATTATAATTACATATTTGCTATTCAAATCCAAATCTTCACCCAGTTTCGGTTGATA
>JAEMWC010002167.1:0-27500 GCA_016490735.1 Pachyseris speciosa | reverse complement strand
GTATGCATGTAAAGTGTTAATTGTAAAACATTTAGTATTCATATATAAATGTAAGTTACAAAACGTGGTGAGAGTGAGAAGGTTCGGTCCAGTGCGTGTAACTCACGAAGGTAAAGGGTTTGGATTGCGGAGAAAAAGTTAAGGAAGGAGAAAGAAGAGAAGGAGAGCTTGATCACTGCTAAAAGTCGATAGCAGGGGCGAATCATTGTCGCGGCTAGATTCACTAGTCGGGTGCCGCCTGAGCCAGTGTGGTGCAGAGAAGAGTCACAGAAGTCAGAGTCACAGAAGAGTTGGGCGAGTGAAGAGTGTCCTTGGCGTCCGTGGAAAGTTCGGAAGGACAGCAAGGAGTACTGTGCAGCGAGAAACTTGTAGAAGAAGGAGTTTGCGAAGAAGTTTAAGGAGAAGTCATACGGGAAAGTTGCGGTTAGTTTATTGTGTTTGGTTGTCGGTGTGGTTGCGAGTCGGGCAGGAGCGGTCAAAAGGAAAAGGACAGAAAAGAACAGAACTGAGTGAAACATTATATAGTGTAAATATTCTTGTAAATACTTAGATTTAATTGTAGGATTTAATTTAGTACGTTATTTTACTTTAAAATATTCTTGTAATTTATTACTATTATCTTTAGAGGTTACGTTGTCTTAGTAGTAATTTTTTTTTGCCGTGTTTACACTTTTTTTTTGTTCAATTAAATATAAGTTGTTTTAATTCATGGTGGTGTGTTGTGTAATTGTGGAAGGAGTTTGTATGTCACGTTTTGTTTTTCCCTCCTATTGTGGTGTGTCTTAAGGGAAACCGCTGGACTCACGTCACAATTTTGGTGTCAGGAGTGGGATCATAAAAGTTTCCTTGGGAGTAGACATACACTTCAGACACAGTCACGCAACATATCAGTAATAGTTACTATGGCTGCGAAAGAAAGTGATTACGATTCATGGTCATTAGGGGACCTTAGAACTGAGGCTAGTAAACGACAAATTGCTTTCGTTAGTAAGGATGGGGTAAAAACTCTGGCAAGCAAACTCAGGGTACATGATAGGCTATTATCGGGGGAAGATGCTGTTGAAGGACAAGAAATGGCCCCAACTGATCTCAATCTTGAACAACGTCTACGACTGCAAGAGCGTGAGTTAGAAATGCTGGAATTGCGCAGGAAAATTATGCAGGAAGAAAGGGAGGCCGAAAGGGAGAAAAGAGAGCATCAAAGGCAGATAGAAAGAGAGAGACGCGAGGCCGAAAGAGAGGCTGAGAGAGAGAGATGGAATTACGAAAGACAGAAAGCACGTGAGGAGGAAGAGAGACTCGTCAGGGAGGAGGAAAGACTTAGGGTTCTTAGAAACGAGAAAGAAGAGTTCGCTATTAGAGAGGCAGAAAGGCAACAGAGTAATAATAGGAAACCTATGTTCATAAAGATTAGAGAAATGAGGGAGAATGAAGACATCGATGATTATTTTAGGATATTTGAAATGACTGCTAGGGCCCAATCGTTACCCAAGGAGGAGTGGGTCGGAAACTTCGTCCCTAAGCTCACCGAGAAGGCCAAATCCATTTACCTAGAAATTCCAGACCTGGCCTCTCAGGACTACGAGGAAAGTAAAGCAATCATCATTAAGGCATACCAACTAACAGCAGATCATTATAGATTTAGATTTCGAACGTCGGAAAAGAAACCAGACGAGGATTTTGTCCAGTGGGGTAATAGAACCCGTAGGTACCTGAATCGTTGGATGGCCGTCGCTGAGGCAACCGGTAATGCAGAAATGATCTTGGAACAGATCATGATAGAGAGACTTCTTGACGCAGTTAGCCCGGAGCTTAGAGCCTGGTTGAAAGAGAAGAAACCAAGAACGGCAGAAGAACTTGGGCATCTCGCAAATTTGCATGTTCAGTCCAGGAAAGGCCCTCTTGTGGAAGGTAAGTATGCTTCGTTTGGAAAAGGTCGGGGATTTAGTTCTCAGAAGCAGCCTCACCCTAAAAGAGAGATTTCCCCTCAGGAAACGAAACGAGAACGAGGATTAGGAGTACAAACAAAACCTGTCCATAATCCCATCAGGAGAAATAATAGAACCGAAATTACATGTTACAAAAGCGGCAAACAAGGTCATATGTCGTTTAACTGTGACAGGGGTCGTAGTGGACCGTCGCAAGGGTTTTTGTTATGTATGACGCCCCTGAAATCAGAACCATTGGAAAATCCACCATGTAACGTCCGGGGCAAGATAGAAGGAAAAATTGCAGAAATGGTGGTCGATTCGAGTTGTACAAGAACGCTGGTGCAGAAGAGGTTTGTGGAAAATGGTGCTTTAACCGGTGACAAAATTTCAGTCTTAACCGCAACGGGTGAACGTCTCGTGGTACCCCTGGCTTGGGTTGAAATTGAAAGTTCACAGGGGAAGCATAAAGAATTAGTCGGGGTATTAGACAGATTGCCTGTTGATTGTCTCCTTGGAAGGTCGTCCTTTGGACAAACCCTTTCTCGGGAAAATGTCCTGGAGCAATGGGAACGGAATTTTTCAAGTTTTAACTGTAATAATTCTGAAGCTTTTGTTTTGACACGGCATAAGAAAGCGTTGGAAGATGCCCAGCATAGGGTGGACGCGCTGATAGACCGAGAGAATTCGCTTGCTGTTAAAAGCCTTTCAAAAAAAGAGCTCAAGCAAGACGGATTGGAACAGGGGAACTTGCGGATGCTTTTCGGTGATGAGGTGTCGGAAGAAAGTAGTGAAGAGAATTCAGACAGTCACAGAGAATATGACTCAGTTAAGGAAGATTTCTTCATTAATATTCTGGACAGAAACAGGAACCAACTGACCGAAGACCAGATGTTGGATGTTACGCTTAACAAGGTACGAACTGGGGCGACTGAGAAAGCACCAGAGGAAACTGATGGCTACTTTTTACAGAATGGAGTTCTTATGCATCGCAAATTCTCTGTAAATGAGCATAATGGGACAAGGTATGTTGATCGAATTGTTGTTCCGGAATCGTATAGGAATGAAATCTTAAGGGTTGGCCACACGATTCCTTTGGCAGGTCACATGGGTAACGCAAAAACCTTAGACCGTATTGCCGCTCATTTTTTCTGGCCAGGACTGTCATTTGACGTGCGGAAATATTGTGCAACATGCCCTCAATGCCAGATTGTAGCTAGAAAGTTGAAATCCAATAGGGCGCCTTTGAAGCCGGTGGAGGTCGTAACAGAACCCTTTAGGAAGATTGCAATTGATATTGTTGGTGAATTACCTAAACCTACATCTGGTAATAGGTACATCTTAACTATCGTAGATTACGCCACACGGTATCCTGAAGCCATACCTTTGCGTACGATAAGCTCCAAGGCGGTTGCAAATGCATTGATGCAATATTTCTCTAAGGTTGGCATTCCAGACGAAACAGTCACTGACCAAGGATCCAATTTCATGGGTAAACTTATGTCCCAACTTTATGAGCAACTAGGGGTCACTCACATTAAAACGTCAACTTACCACCCTGAAGCCAATGGTTTAGTCGAGCGTTTTAACGGCACGTTAAAGTCTATGCTTAGAAAATTTGTGAGAGATCGTGTACAAACTTGGGATAAATACCTCCCATATCTACTCTTTGCTTATAGAGAAGTACCTTGTGCGTCTACGGGATACTCCCCGTTTGAACTTCTCTTTGGTCGTACTGTGAGGGGTCCGCTTGCTGTTGTAAAGGAGAGCTGGTTAGAAAAGAGGCCTTCGGAAGGAAATTTGATTAGTTATATCCTCGAGTTTCGTAGACGGCTTGCCACAATGCAACAAGTTGTTAAAACAAACTTGGAACGCACTCAATGTAAGCAGAAGCGTTTGTACGATGCTTACAGCTCGCGACGTCGCTTGGAAGTCGGAGATAAAGCATTAGTTTTGCTACCCTCGCCCGGGAACAAATTGGAAATGCAGTGGCAAGGACCTTATACGGTGACGAAGGTTTCAGACGACGGGTTGAATTATGAAGTAGATACGGGAAAACCCCGTAAACAGCATCGCACCTACCATATTAACTTGCTAAGCAAATGGCAGAGTAGAGACGAGATAGCTGCTCTAGTAATGCCGGAGTCACCAGAGATGGCATTACCCCATGAAAAAGACGTGCCACCCCTTGGTAATGAGGAAACGTGGGAAGATGTGGTAGTCTCGGACGAGTTAACTGGGCCTCAGAGGCAGAGCGTTAGGGAGTTGCTAAGCAAATTCTCTGACGTGTTTTCGGGACAACCAAATTTGACCCACGTAGTCACCCATAAGATCGACACAGGAGACTCACCACCCATACGTTCTTCCCCTTATAAGGTTCCACAAAAGCTTGAGGAAGAAGTTAACAGGGAGATCGAGAAAATGTTGGAAATGGGAATAATCCGCCCCTCAATGAGTCCATGGGCATCCCCTGTTGTTATTGTTCCCAAACCGGATGGCTCAGTTAGGTTTTGTGTTGACTACAGAAAACTCAATAGGGTAACGAAGATGGATGCCTATCCAATCCCGTCTATGGAGAGAATGATTGAGAAAGTCGCCTCTGCCAAATTCATCAGTACAATCGATCTTACGTCCACGATTGAGAAGTCGGCTTTCATAACATCAAAAGGCCTGTACGAATTTTTAGTTGTGCCGTTTGGGATGAAAACAGCCCCGGCAACCTTTCAGAGAATGATGTCAGAAACCGTATTGAAAGGTCTAGACTTCGCCGACGCCTACATCGATGACGTCGAAGTTGATACACCTTCTTCTTTTCAACAACATGTTGTTGAACTACAACAGGTTCTAGAACGTCTGCGTAGTTGTAAGCTTAATGCGCGTCCTTCTAAGTGCAAAATCGCAATGTCTACCGTGGATTTTGTTGGACACCGTGTCGGTGGAGATCGCATTGAGCCAAGAACAGCCCTTGTACAGTCGATTAAAGATTATCCTATCCCTGAAACTAAGAGGCAGGTCAGATCATTCTTAGGCCTAGTGGGTTACTATCGCAGGTTCATTCCCAACTTTTCTGAGAGAGCCGCTGTCCTTACGGACCTGACGAAAGGTAAAAGCCCCACAAAAATTAAATGGGAAAATGCTCACGAATCTGCATTCCAAGATTTAAAGCAAGTTCTACAACAACCCCCTATATTAAGGCCTCCACATTGGGATCAGGAATTTATTCTCCAAGTAGATGCCTCAAACAGAGGTCTAGGAGCAATTTTGAGCCAGAAAGATCAGGAAGGCCTAGAACATCCTGTAGCATTTGCGAGTAGGAAATTACAGCCTAGAGAGGAAAAGTTATCTACCACTGAGAAAGAATGGGAATGGGAATAGTATGGGCCGTAGAAATTTTTAGGTACTATCTTTTCGGTAGGAAGTTTAGGCTGCTAACGGACCATAATCCTCTGGTATGGCTAAACCAAGTACGTGACAAAAATAAGAAATTACTGCGTTGGAGTGTCACTCTACAGGAATACGAAATGGTAGTGGAGCACAGAAAAGGCAGGAACAACTCAAACGTCGATGCCCTCAGCCGATTATAGCTTGCTACCCCATATTATCATCATCAACCCTTTTCCATTTTTGGGTAGCCCACCCCAAAAATAGACTTATTCAGGGGGAGGTGTGATGATTTGTTTTTGTTTTTTAGCTTTTTGTTTCAGTTTTTCGGGTTTTAGTATTTCGTATGGTCCTAGTGTTAATTATCTAGTGTTTGTTCAACATTGTAGTGTAGTTCGTAATTAGAGCTGTATTGTAACTTAGTCCCTCATTTTAAAAAGCTTGTAAGTTTATTGTTCTTTTAGTGTTAATTTAGTATAGTGCTGTAAATGTAGGAATGTTGTAAGATACCGTGTTTTTGAATAAGTATGCATGTAAAGTGTTAATTGTAAAACATTTAGTATTCATATATAAATGTAAGTTACAAAACGTGGTGAGAGTGAGAAGGTTCGGTCCAGTGCGTGTAACTCACGAAGGTAAAGGGTTTGGATTGCGGAGAAAAAGTTAAGGAAGGAGAAAGAAGAGAAGGAGAGCTTGATCACTGCTAAAAGTCGATAGCAGGGGCGAATCATTGTCGCGGCTAGATTCACTAGTCGGGTGCCGCCTGAGCCAGTGTGGTGCAGAGAAGAGTCACAGAAGTCAGAGTCACAGAAGAGTTGGGCGAGTGAAGAGTGTCCTTGGCGTCCGTGGAAAGTTCGGAAGGACAGCAAGGAGTACTGTGCAGCGAGAAACTTGTAGAAGAAGGAGTTTGCGAAGAAGTTTAAGGAGAAGTCATACGGGAAAGTTGCGGTTAGTTTATTGTGTTTGGTTGTCGGTGTGGTTGCGAGTCGGGCAGGAGCGGTCAAAAGGAAAAGGACAGAAAAGAACAGAACTGAGTGAAACATTATATAGTGTAAATATTCTTGTAAATACTTAGATTTAATTGTAGGATTTAATTTAGTACGTTATTTTACTTTAAAATATTCTTGTAATTTATTACTATTATCTTTAGAGGTTACGTTGTCTTAGTAGTAATTTTTTTTTGCCGTGTTTACACTTTTTTTTTGTTCAATTAAATATAAGTTGTTTTAATTCATGGTGGTGTGTTGTGTAATTGTGGGAAGGAGTTTGTATGTCACGTTTTGTTTTTCCCTCCTATTGTGGTGTGTCTTAAGGGAAACCGCTGGACTCACGTCACACCCCCACAGAAATTTTGTTCTTTGATATAAGATGCCGACGGTGTATCACCCATTCAAGATCGCTCTGACTAACGGACAGAGAGACAGTCTCATGGAAGCCGCAAAAGAAAGAGCGGCTGTGACTCTGCCTGTCAAACCGGAACAGATTGGAAAGGGCAACGATCTTTTGTTGACCGCCACACAAATAAGCCGACTGAAAAGGGCCGCCAGCGCCGGTCATGGCGCGGATGTTATGACAAGCAAGACACAGATGCCCAAAACTTTTCAGCGCGGCGGCAACCTCTTTTCCACAGCGCTCAGTCTGGGGCGGCCTTTGCTGGCCCCCGCGGCCAAGGCTTTGGGAATGGCCGGTCTCAGCTGCGGCGCGGAAAAGGTTTTGATAAAGATTTTCGGAAGCCGCTTCGGACCTCAAGAGGTGCAGTTGTACAAACTCGTGCAGATGCTGTACCCCGGGCAGAAAAAAGCTCTGGAACAATATCTTGTTGGAAAGGGTGTTGTCCGCGGTGGTGGTGCCGCACAATATGGTGGTTTTCTTGGCATGCTGGATTCCCTCGGCATCCCTCTTGCCATCAGCCTTGTCCAAAAACTGTTGGGGAAGATAACCCGCTTGCAACCATCGCGGCCGCGGCGTTATGCCCCTCTCCGCCTTTCGGCACCGCCCACGCCGGCCTAGGGTCGCGGCATGCAAATGCGCCCTCCACCCGTTTTCGGCCGGTGTGAAGACTAGGAGCGCCCAATGATGGCCGGCCGTGGGAAAAAAAATGAGGTTCAAGGAAGGTCCGCTTTCCAATATTGACCTGCTGAATTGGTGCGAAAATCTCGGCATTCCACTCAAGGGCATTTTCTCACGCAACGAGGCCAAAACCCTGCACCATTCACCCTGCATCATCAACCTGGATGATTTCGGAAGCTTGGGGACACATTGGGTTTGCTGTTGGAAAAGCTCCGACATGGAATATTTCGACTCCTTCGGGATGCCTCCTCCAAACGAATGGAAGCATGAAATGAGAAAGCTGGGCCACAAAACCTTTCTCCGTAATGACAACCAAATACAGTGAATCGGAAGTTTGAGGTGTGGCTACTATTGCCTGCTTTTCCTCAATGAACGCAACAAAGGGACGAGTTACGAAGACATTCTCAAAATGTTTTCCGACGATGTACACCACAACGAGTTGGCTGTGAAAAATTTTTTTGTGAATATACCTTGACCAATGACCGATTGGTATTGTACCTGGGTCTGAAAGAGCTGTCATGACCAAAAACAACCAAAAAATGGGAAAAGCCAAGTGCGCGTTTGCGGCATAACAAAAACTCGCTTCTTGCGGGGAAAGTGACGGGGCCCTCTCGAGCAGAGGGCACTGGTGTTTTGTCTGATCTTGCAGGCATTGCGCTCGACTTCACTTTGCAACAAGGAATTCCATTCCTTACGAAAAAAGGGGTGGAGGCCGGCCGCTATTACGCTTCTGAGGCGCTGCGCTACAAACATCTGCAGAAAAGGGCCATCAACTTTGGGCTACGCAAGGCCACTCCAGTTTTGGAAAAAGTCGGCAGCGAGCTGCTGGACCAGCTTTCCACGAAGGTTCGCCCCAACATCCGTTACAAAACTGACAGGCCTGATCTCGACGTAAAGGGTGTGGACATTCATTCACTGATCGGGAAACTGCCGGCGCCAAAAGGGGATTGGACGCTTCCGGGGCATCATTACACCGGGCCCTATAATTCGCTTGACGAGCAACTGAGTTACAACCCTGAACCAGGGGAAATTCTGGAAATATTTCAAAAACCTACAGGCCCATCTGATGCGGTCGCCATGCAACATGACGTGGATTACACCCGTTCTGGGTTTCGCGCAGAAAAGTACGGTGCAGACGAAAAAAATGCAAGCATGTTGCTGACCGAAAAATGGTGAAGGCGCTCGACGTGTTTCCGCGGAACAAGAGACAATGAGGGCACTCGTTGGCCCGCAACGCAATCAATGCGAAAGAGAAACTTGGTCGGGGAGTCTAACTCCCGCCCTTGCCCTCGAAGTTCAGTGACAACTCGTCGGAATTCCTCTGCAACCACCTCCTCAATGGTTTTGTTGGGTCTCCATAATTCACTTGCAAGGGGCACCAAGACCCCACACAGTGTGAACAGAAATGCGGCAGCCATGGATACACGTTATCTATAAACCACTTTTCTTTAATATCCTCCATCTCATACCATTGACACAGCACATGGCGTCTGTTTTTTAACCAACAGGCCCAGCAACAGCCATTGCGCCGACAAAACAAGCAGACCCCGAAGCTTGTGACAAGGGTGTAACAATTTTCAATGTGACAAAAGGAGGCACCGTCGAAAGAATGGAAAAGTAAACTTTGTGAACTTCCGCCCACTCCCTTTTCTTGTCCCGAATTTAAGCTGCAATTGTTTCTTTAAAAAATGTTTCCCTCAACTCAGGTGGAAGATGTCTGACGGCTTCCAAGATAGCCATATAACTTGGGCTGCTATTATTTAACTGGGGGGAGAAATACTTTCCGCTCCACTTTCCGTGTCGCTTCCCATGCCGCTTCCCGTACTGCTTTCCGTGCCGCTTTCCGCGCTGCTTTCCGTGATACTTTCATTGCCACTTTTGTATCATTTTCCTCATCCCTTTCCTTATCAACTTCCCATTAACCATAAAAACCATCAACACTTTTTTCACAACTCCTTGGGAGAAAGTAAAATGTCCAGTCAATTTAAACTCTTTGTGGATTTGGGCCCAGCCCATTTTGTTCCTCTGGGCAATTATTTGTTCGACTAACTCACCTTCCATATAATAAGGAATCATAAAAGTTCAATTTGGTTAATATTCTTTTCAATTGATTAAAAATTAATTCTTTTTTCTCCTTTATAGTTTTTTGTTCATCTTCAATATATATTTGATAAATAGATTTAAAAATGTAATCCAAATTTTGTTTGTCAACTTTCTTGGTTTTCTAAATGTTTCAACGTTTGGTTCCAAAACCTCAAATAAACGACCATATTCATTTTGATCACCAAGGTTATATTCAACCTAATATTTTTTTTAAATTTTGGTTCGAGCCATTCTGTTGGAAGAGGGTGCTCAATTGAACATTCAAACAAACATAAGAAACATAAACCACATTCCTGACAATTTTTCTTTGCACGGGTCCTTTTCACAAAATGTTACTTTTGTTGGTTGTTCAAAATTTATCCCACAAAATGGAATGTTTTGGAAAAGCTCTGTGTGAACTTTATCCCAACCTTTATTCACTCTTTGTTGTCTTTCTTTAAAACAATCCAAATCAAACTTTTTTTTCAAGTTCCAATTCATCAACACACCCCACACCACGTATCCAAACGGTTTTGAAATCATCATCTTCAACGACATTTCTGAAATCGTAATGAAGTAGATGGAGAACTCCATTTTTCAAACATTTCACACACAAAACATCTTTGGGGCACTCTCCCTCACTCCATGAAAAGTCTCATCCGGGTTGTGACAATCGCCACACCTGCTGACCTTTCCTTCACCTTTCCCTTCATAGTGAACTCTCATTAACCCTATGTACCCCTCTCTTTAAAAGAGCGAACAAAGTTTATATTTCGTTCACCAAAAAAAGGGGATAAATAAACCGAAATAAAGGCGCCAAAAGTTCATTATGAATCGCGGACCAGCCCATTTCCTTTCTTTTTTCATGTTTTTCCCGAATATGAAGAAAAATTTTTTTTTCTCTCACCTCTGGAGGGAGATAGTGAATGCGTTCCATCAAATCCATATATATCACGACGCAGATATTTAATGTGTGTCATAAAACCCCTCATCGGTCAGCTATTTTTTCATGAAAACCTTTTCATCTTCGGGGAGGGAATGAAGAGCCCTGTAAGATAAAAGAGCGCATTCGTCTATGAAATGGGTTTCCCTTGTTTTCACAATATACTGCCACGGGAACATGTCATTTTGCAACAAATCACGCAATGGCGTATTGGTTGTTTGTCCATGGAATTCCTTTCCCAACCACTTGTCTATCTCTGCAATCAACGCGTACCTCACGTTGTAGCGCTTCAAGTCTGCCATTATACCCTCACGCCGCCTCTCTTTAATAGGCTGACAAATTCAGCAAAAAAAAAAGATATTGCATGTATACAATGAAGGGGGTGTATTTTTGGAAAGAAAAGAAATATACCCCAAACGATATGAAAACGGTTGAGTATTTTGTCGGCGAACATGGAAAGGTGTACGCCAGAGTTCGATGCGCATCTTGCGGCCGTTTGAAATTTTGTTTCGTTTAAAACATTTCATGCGGCGCCGCCTGTTAAATTGAGTTCAACCTTCCCCACGCTGAGTTGTTCTTCAATTTCGTCGGTAAAAAACATAATGATTATTTGAGGATTGTCGGCTTCTTCTTCCCCATATTCTTTAATTATTTGAAAGAACTCTTGGCCGTCTTCTATTACTAATCCATATGTTCCTCTCATTCAAACTCGGTCATCTCCATTATATGAACTGTTATATCTTTGCAATTTTTCAACAAAAGTTTTACAAAGAGTATTCATTACCTTTGACAAAAGAATAAAAACCCAAAAGGTAATAAAACTTTTTTTATAATCTTCAAATGTTCGGCATAACAAAATAAACCCAGAAATATGATGTATAACAGCCCACCAACTTCTTCTCGGGCTTCTTTTTTGACACATTTGAAAGACGGCTCGGCTGTAAATTGTGTAAAAACAAAGACAACAAAAGTATGGAAAAGACCATAACACACTTTTGTTGCAAGGGTTGAGTCCATCCCTTATACTAACGTACCCCATTCTTTAATACGCTGACCATACACCCTTTCTTCACGTTTCTGCCTCAAAACCAACCATGGATCGAAATTTGATTTATACAGCCAGCCTAGTAAGAGACCTTGAACTATCGGTGTAAGTTTTTAGTAAACCTCCACAATTATCAACGAACAGCACTTAATAAAATTGTCATCCCCAATTTCAATAATTAAATCCCAAGGAGATTTTGTCTCATTATGAATATCTTCCAACAAGAAATATAAACGGGTCATTCTTCCTCGGTGATCAAAATATTTATTCAAACACCATTCATCAATTTCATTTTGAAACTCTCTGACCAAAGTTGAAAAGATTGTGTAAGTTGGAGGTCTATCAATAAGTGGTTGAAAAACTTCATGCCAATCAATTTTTTTCTGAAATTGAAAACTTCCGAGGGGCAGGGACTGGTCCACCAAATTCGACATCTACCCCATACCCCCTCTCTCTCAATGGGTGGCCCTGGGTGCTTTGACCACTCTCCACTCAGGTTGCCTTTTCATTCAATGCTTCTCTCGTGATATTAACTTTTTTGGTTCCCTTCTGACTAGTAGGGAGTGAGTCAATTCAATACAACTGGAGCGCAGCATCCCCGACGAGCGAAGCGAGGAGGGGTGCTGCGCGGAAGTGGTATTGAATCGACTCATTCCCTACTACTTGTGTCCAGGTATGCCCACAAGGTTAGTTCTTGTATCTTGACAGGGATGATTGCTGGAAGTGCCATTTCCACGGCCGCCGGTGTAAATACTGAGAGTACAGCAGTGTTCCCCTTATCACATAATCTTCAACGTTGGTAGTTTTGCTGTTGTGGAACGAGCGTTTTTCTCGAGTTCCATCCTTTTTTGTTGTCATGTCTAGTTCTGCCTCGAGTTTCTCCCGCGACATTCGCCGCTCATGCTCTTCTTGTCTTTCACGAAGTTCGGCTGTTCGTTGCTCTTCTTTCCGCAATTGCTCTCGCTTTGATTCTAGTTGTCGTTGTTCGCGTTCCTCGTTGATTTCCTCCTGTCTGTTCTTGAGGGTTTTGGACAGCTTTTCTTTGTCTGCCATTAGGACTGCGTTCCTCGATTTGAAGTCCTTTTTCCACTGCTTGACTGATCAAGAAGAAGCTCTGCTGTCTTTTTTTAGTTCCTCAGCTTGTGAAATAAGATCCGACAATTTGTCAACGATTTTCTCCGTTCTTCTAGTAACAATTTCCATCTCTGTATAATCCTTAATTATAAATTGAATTAATTCGTCTATTTCTTCATGAGGTACTTGAGCTTGTTAATCTCTTTTTCTCTCTCGCTATATAAACGTTGTTCGTCCTCACGAGGACCTTGTGCCGCGGTTCCTTCGTTGTCGCTCATGTTGTGATGCTGTGTTGTTTGGTAACCACAACAAATTGGCTAACGTAAACTACCAGTTTGATGTAAAAATCGATGAACATTGCTTAGAAAGAGCTAAAACCTACAAGTATCTTGGTATTGATTTGGATGAGAACTTATCTTGGGACTCCCACATTGACAACATTGTCAAAAAGATATCCGCTGGCCTCGGGGCTATCAGACGTGTTAGAAACTTGGTTCCCCGTGATACTCTTATTATGATTTATAAAGCTCTCATCCAACCTTACTTTGATTACTGTAGCTCTGTATGGGGCAGCATAGGTGGTGTCAATCTGAGAGACTCCAAAAACTACGAAATAGGGCTGCAGGCTTAATCACTTTCTCTGACTTAAATATTATTTTGTTAAAGAGACTTTTAATTCGAGGCACTTTGTGTTACCTAAGTTTAGTTTACCGTGACACTTTATGTTAAACAGAAAGATAGATAGATAGATAGATAGATAGATAGATAGATAGATAGATAGATAGTTTATTAAGTCAATACATAGCAGCTTAAAGGCTGAATTGCGTATTTACAAAAACTCATTACATGTAATTATATACAATAAATACCATTTAAAATTAGCCATATGAATAATGTATAAAATTTACAATTAAAAAACAAAAATAAGCATTAAATTACTAAGTGTTCAGTTTTAAAATTTCAAATAATTGTACTTGACACCCGAAGCCATCATAAAATTGTTCTTAAAACGGTCCGTCTTAAACTTGGAAATCTTAAGGGCCGATTGTGTCTACGCGAAAAAGCTGAGGGGTTTGGCGCTGGTACTGAGCCACTTAACTTGTTATCCTTGTCATTAATAATATTAAAAAATGTCTTACTGTAAATAGCTTCACAATAGGCATCGACCTTGGGGATATTTGCATGCTCTAAGGCATCGCTGTACGATATCCCTGGATAGATAATTGACAAAGCCCTTTTCTGCACCTTTTCTATTTTGTACTTGAGATACAAGGGTAGAGCTTGATAAAATACTGGTACGGCGTACGTCAAGACAGATCTTATACAAGTGCAATAAAACAATAAGAAGTCGTGATAAGGTAACTTTGCTCTTTTGAGCTGCAGCAAAAAATACAAGCGCTTAGCTGCTTTTTTCACAATCTCATTAACCTGGCTATTCCATCTTAGATCACTTCATATTGTGACCCCAAGGAGTTTAGCGGACTGGACACATTTAAGCGCCTTACCATTTACAACTATGGGTTCAAATTCTGCCTCTCGATTTGCAAAGGAAATACGTAATTCCTTACATTTATCATTATTAAGAACTACACGATTTTCAGAGGACCAATGAACTACACAGTCCGCAATGCACTGAGCTCTACTTTTATTGCCCTTAGCAATGATCTCCGAAGCAGTTGTGTCATCAACATACTTCCATAACTGTGCATCTATGTTGTTTAAGTCTAAGTCATTTATATACACGAGGAAAAGCCACGGCCCGAGTTTTGTTCCCTGCGGAACCCCAGAAGTTACGGTACCCCACTCTGAAACACACCCATCTGCTAATTTGATACGTTGAGCCGGGTTAGTTAAGAAATCTATCATCCAATTGATGATACTATTTGGCAAGTATAGTTTACAAAGCTTCGTTATAAGAATATTATGGTCTATTAAATCAAATGCTTTCCGATAATCGAAAAGCACAGTTCTTATAGTTGCCCATTTCCGTCAGTCCCTTTGGCCCAGCAGTGGATCATGTGTATAAGAGCTTGGGTGGTTGAAGACTTGAAAACCGCGCCATACTGATTTGGGTCCAGCACTTTGAGAACTGCGGGCTTGACAAAGTCGGACACAACGCACTCCTCGGCGACCTTGGATAAACACGCTGTTAGAGAAATTGGCCTCAGGTCCTTTTTGAGATCTTTGACTGGCTTTTTCTCGGGCAGTGGCGATACGTAAGCCACTTCCGCAGGGACGGGAGGCGTTGCTCGCTAAAGGAGGCGTTAAGGATTTTGCTGACAGGCAATGAAAGGACTTCAGCATACTCTTTCAACAACCAGTTAGGGATACCGTCTGGACCACAAGCTCTCGATGGGTTCAGCTTTTTCAAAATGGAAAGGACTCGCCCTTGACGTTAATAATCAAACCACAGATTTTGTTATCTGATATCTGTCAGAATGTATCGTATCGTCTTTTCGAGAAGCGCGTGTATTGTAACATTCGCCTACCGTCATCGTGGGAAATATTAAAATTGGAACTCGTTCAGTGATTTCTTCGTTTATTTCATCCCTTCGATCGTTACAGTTAATCGATTACAACATTTGGTCCTTCGAGCCGGATCACAAGAAGGTTACAGAACCCGAAAGACAGAAACATTCAAGTTTGGGGGCGTTCCCGTCCTGAACATCGTCTTCTTGAAAATTCCCTGTTGAATGCCGTTAGACGACGAAAAACCTTATGGAATCGACAGAGTCAGAGGATCAAGAATCGAAGATTCGGGATCACAAACAAGAGAAGAGAAACGCGAAATCGCAAATGACCCGTCTGTTAAACAAACTGGCTAGCGTCTTGAGCGAAGAAGATCCCAAAATCAAAGTCAAGGAGCTGTTGCTACAGATCGAAGAACAACAAGTAGAAACCCTGATGGCGATGCCCCGTTTGGAAGATGCTTACCGCCAAAAGAATGAAGAGGCTAATGCGGACAAAGTCAGCGACGAGGCTGACAACCTGGTTGAGCAGATCGATCGCGAAACCGGCTATGCCTGCCCGCTCGCTACTGGCTCCGTCGTTGATAACGAAGCATCACAGAGGAGAAAGGAAAAAGAAAAGGCAGAAATTGAAGCGCGCTCACAGAGGGATCGACTTGAATGGGAAATCGGACAGAATCGTGAGTAATTAGAACTCAAGGAAAAGGAGCTTCAAGCTGTGACCGAGGAAATAAAGAAACGACGCCAGGAGTTGGAAAACGCAATCGATGAAAGCTTGGGTCTACGAGAGGAATTTACTGAAGAGTATCATCAGCTTCCCTTGCAACAAAACAAACCGATTGAAAACAAAGCAGCTCAGAAAACGTCCGACAAATCGAATGAACGCGAAGCGCACCGATTTGACGCGCATTCAGTTGAAACTCCACAACCGGAAAAGCCGAAATCGCACCTTTTTTTAATGTTTCGGGCGTCCAGCTCGCAGCTATTAGACGAGAAATGCATGGGCAGTTGGAGAGAATCCGAATTCCAATTTTCTCAGGAAATAAGATGGGTTTTCAACGCTGGAACGCGGCTTTCACGAGTTGCGTTGACATGACGTCATTATCGCCGCAAACACTATAAAAGGATTGGGTTATTCCCTAGAAGCGTACGAGGCGGCCAAAGCGCGCTTTTTACGAAGCATGGAGGAAGCCGAAGGCAAGTTCAGTCGCACATAGAAGAACTCAAAAGGCTCCAACCGATTCGGGATAACAATGCCAAAGAACTTGAAGCTTTAGCCGATGTATTAGAACGAGCCGTAATTACGCCTAAAGAAAATGGCCGAAAATCGCATTTAGAAGGTGGAACACTGCACATAATGATCCTTGAGAAGATACCTGAGCGTTTACTGGCACAGTATTACCGCTAGTTGGAGGAGAATAAGGTCCGAGATTCGCTGGAGATTTTGAAAGACTGGGTCTCTGAAGAAGCGGAGTACCAAATCCAAGCCATCGAGATCAAGCATGGAATCCTGAACCAAGACCATCCTGAACATCAACGGAGTAGTAAGCAGCATTCTCCTAGACCTCCCCGAAGCTACTTCTGCGAAATAAACGGAAGAGGGAAGTGCTGCCTATGTACAGGTAACCACTCTTTAATGAAATGTGACGCATTTCAGAAACTTTCCGCGGACCAAAGATGGCAAACAGTCAAACAATTGGGACTGTGCTTCCGATGTTTGGCGGCTAACCATCATGGCAAGTCCTCACAAGAAGTAAGCAATGTGGCATAAACGGATGCAAAGGAACACACCAGCATCTTCTTCACTATGATAAAGCAGCGCCAGCCCAATCTCGTCTGCGGCAGAAGCAGAAACATTCGTTCAACCCACATCCACGCCTCATCAGCTACAGATCAACAGAAACGAGAGACCGAGAGGAACCATGGAGGGGAATGGTACCAGTCATTCAGTCACCATGGAAACGATTGGAATTCAAGAAGGACAACCGGAAGTGGCGTTATGCACAGTACCGATAATCTTGAAGAAAGGGAATAGGAGAATCATCGTGAACTGTCTGTTAGATGAAGGAAGCGACAAACAAACGTAAACGAAGATGTCGTTGAAGAACTTGGACTAACAGGCGACAAAGAGCCTATTGCAGTCAAGGTAGCTAATGACCAAACCATCCGCTTTATGTCAAGCACATTCGAGATTGGCCTTGAAAGTACCGACGGTCGGACTTATACGAAGATTATCGCTAAGACATCAAACAAAATCTACGGTGGTTTGAAAGCTGTTAATTCGGTCAAACTCCAGGACAATTGGAATCACTTGAAGGGAACCCCATTCCCAAGGCTCGCTAAAGGAAATCGAATCGACGTGCTTCTTGGAGCAGACCATTACGAACTGATGTATTCGATGAAAGAAGTGATTGGAGGTCTGAATGAGCCCTGTGCGAGACTTTGCCCCCTGGGATGGACTGCCATTGGAAAAGTTCAGAATTTGGATACTAAGGATAGTCACTACACTGGCTACCATCATACATTTCGTCTACAAATCGGAAGGAGAGAGCCCACGTTCCCAGAGAAGGACACCGCGGAGCTAAACTGCTTACTGAAACGTTTCTGGGATCTGGAAAGCATCGGAATTATCCTGACCAGTAAGCAGTTGACACCAGAAGACAAGTTGGCGTGGGACAAAGTCAACAAGTCTTTGAAGTTTAACGGCCAACATTACGAAGTAGCTGTTCCCTGGAGAGATAAGAGACCGCAGTTGCCAAACAACTTACCGATGGCAATGAAAAGACTGGTGTCCACCGAGCGAAAGTTAATGAAGCATAAAGAAGTTTTAGCAGATGTTCCCGAAGAAGACCATGCTTCGGAAGTCGATCTAGAGATGAATGAATTACCCGTGACGAAAACCCTTGGTGTGTCCTGGACTGCACAAGAAGACCAGCTCCTGTTTCATTATTCGCCGCCTCCGAAAGCTTTGAATTCACCAAGCGAAACGTCCTGAGGAAGACAGCAACGTTATTCGATCCGCTTGGATTTCTTTCACCGTTCGTGGTTAAAGCGAAGTTATTCATGCAGCAAGCTTGGCTGGACGCTTTGGAGTGAGATGAAGTTATCCCGTCCGAGCAAAGACAGCAGTGGATGACCTGGTTTGGTGAGTTGCCCCTCCTCGAGGAGATCAGAATTCCTGGGTGTTTAAAAGACACAAGTACAAAAGAAAGCTCAATCACCCTGCACACATTCTCCGACGCGTCCGAGAAGGCATATGCCGCAGCCGTCTACAGCAGACACGAATACGAAAATGGAAATATTTCTACTCGACTTATCGCATCCAAGACCCGTTTAGCTCCGTTAAAGACCGTGAGCATCCTAATCTTGAGCTTATGGGCACTCTCATTGGTATACGATTGGCCAATCAAGTCTGTTCTGCGCTTCAGATCCCGTCTAGCAATGTCACATACTGGGCAGACAACATGAACGTCGGCTTTTGGATTCGGGGACAGAGCCGTGAATACAAACCCTTTGTCGCTCATCGCTTTGGCGAGATCCATGAGCAGTCTAACCCTGACCAATGGCGTTATGTACCGACAGATATGAATCCAGCACACCTTGGCACCAGTGGAATGACTGTACAAGAGCTAAGCGACAGTTCAAAGTGGTGGAACGGGCCTAATTTCTTACGTAGCCCGGAGGCAGAATGGCCGGAATGCAAGTTTGGCAAACCATCACGTGAAGCGCTATGCGAGCTCAAAGTAACATGCAGACCGAATAACGAGAGTCCGACCAGCTACAATGCTATTCAGTAGTTGGCCAATGAGCGTGAATCGATATTCCAAGTGGTATAAAGTGAAACTGATCGGACAGTTGGAGGTCGGACTGTCTTTAGTGCATGTCAGAAGCTGGGTACAGAGATTCGTTAACAATTGCCGAAGGCCAGAAAGTTAGAGAGAGCTTGGAGAGTTAACACCAGCAGAGCTGTTAAATGCCGAAACAGAAATCATCAGAGAAGCTCAAAACGAAGCATTTCGCGGTGAAATCGAAGCACTGACAAAGAATCAGCCTCTACCGCGAAAGTCCACGCTGCTCCCCCGCACTCCAATCCTTGTCGACGGGATCCTACGTTCAAATACCAGATTGAGGCACTCCGATGATCTCTCAGTTGATGTCAAATTCCCTATTATTTTCACAAAGAAGAATCATGTCACGCGACTAATCGTGCGTTACTATCACGAAAGTGAAGGCCATCAAATGGGGGTGAACTACACCATAAACCATCTGCGAGAAAAGTACCTAGTCATCCATGTCAATGAGGAAGTGAAACGAGTGAACAGAGAGTGCCAGGAATGTGCAAGGCGTTTTAAAGTGCAGCCAGTTCAACAACAAATGGCTCCATTACCGTAGATCCGTCTTCAGGTGACAAATAAAACAATTCGCTAATTGTGCAGTGGATTTCGGAGGACCGTACCTGACCATTCAAGGGCGTGGTAGATCTCGTGCTAAACGTTACCTGTGTTTGTTTTTGTGTTTGCTAACCCACTGCTGTCGTTTGGAGATGGCCACTTCATTGGAGACCGGGGCTTTCTCAACGCATTCGTACGAATGGCAGCAAGGAGAGGATGGCCGACGAAAAAGCTTAATGACAATGGAACGAATTTCGTGGGCGCCGAGAAGGAGATCCGAGATTTAGTCAGTAAACTAGATCACGATCAGCTCCAGCGCATGACATCTGGTCATGGTGTTACTTGGTATTGGAATCCTCCAGCCGCTCCTCATTTTGGGGGAGTGTTTGAATCGATGATCAAATCGTCAAAGCGAGCCATCCATGCTGTCCTGAAAGATTCAGATATTAACGACGAAGGGCTGCAAACAACGTTCATTGGAGTCAAGAGTCTAATGATTTCAAGACCGTTGACAGCATTGAGTGATGATCCGAATGATGATCCGGTACTGACGCCTAACCATTTCCTCATTGGTCATATGGGTGGCGATTTCATTCCCGAAAGTGTGGATAGCACAGGATTTAATCCCCGCAAACGATGGAGGCGAGTGCAAGAGTTGACTCGACATGTGTTGGGACGTTGGATGAAGGAGTATCTACCCCATATCGGCTCCCGTCCCAAGTAGTTCTGTACCACAGAGAACCTTAAAATTGGGGATGTAGTTATGGTCATCGACCCGAGTGCGGCTAGAAGAGAATGGAAGGTTGGGCGCATTGAACGAACTTATCCAGGCAGTGACGAGCTCGTTAGAGTTGTCGATGTTCGAGTTGGGGACAAGCTCCTCAAGCGATCTGTAACAAGAATTTCCCCATTGGAATTCGCAGACACTGATTGAGACATGAGATTTTGAACAGTGACTTACGTTTACTTTTGTAGGTGAATTGCAAGTATCACTTATCAATTCGGGAGGGCAATATGTTAAAGAGACTTTTAGTTCGTGACACTTTACGTTACCTAAGTTTAGTTACTGTGACACGTAAATGTTAAACATTAATAGTCAAACCAGACATTTTGTTATCTGGTATCTATCAGAATGTATCGTATCGTCTTTTCGAAGAAGCGCGTGCATTGTAACATTCGCGTACCGTCATCGTGGGAAACATTAAAATTGGAACTCGTTCAGTGATTTCGTCGTTTATTTCATCGCTTCTATTGTTACAGTTAATCGATTATAACATATTAGATCGTCCACTTTACTCCGTGACCTCGGTTAGGATGCGTTCTAAGCAACTAGCAATCATTTTGTTTAAGATTCTCCATAATCTTGCTCCGACTCGTTTAAACAGTCTTTTAAAAGCTACATCCAGTGTTCACTCACATAATCTAAGAAATTCATAGCCTTGTAATAGCTATAGCCTATGTAATAGCCTTGTACAGACAAGAAATTTAGTTAGATAATTTAATTGGTTAAGTAATTAATTAATTGTTTTTAAAACATGGCTCGATGGAAGAGCATGTAAATGAATTGAGGTTTACTACTAAATCTCGGCCACATTATCCTCACTCCATCCTGGTCCCGGCACCACTAATGTACCGAATTGTAAGGGTACACTTAACTCGCTCCGTGTAATCGACAAATCCACATAAATTCCTTTCAATTCTCGCAATCTACAACTTGTGTTTTCTTGCGTCCCTAATCCCCGAATTTTGAACTACTGAAATGTCAAAACTAATCTTACATAATGTCACATCCGGTCACGTTTCCACAAACAATGTGGTCAATAGCCTGTTCCAGACGTTCAGACAGTAAACGGCGTGCGATTTGCTAGCGGCAGAGAGAGGCGAAAATAAAGGGGCGAAAAATGGGAGGGGCTTGGGACGGGAGGCGGGATGGAACGCCTGTAAGAATTTCTAACAACACGTCTTTCCGGTATACCAGAATCTGGTATACCCCTTGATTGGTCAATTGTGACAGTTGCTGTCAACACAAAGCGCGATCATGGCGGATCAGGTAAAATATCTCACGCAAAGTTCCAAATGGTAGTACACAACGTGCTGAAGAACGTTCCACACATTGTTTCGCTTTGCAAAAGCAGGTAAATTGCTTGGAGAATTTTGTCGCCGGGAGAGACGTTTTCGCGATCCTCCCAGCGAAGGTGGAAGTTGTGAAATCGTGTACGGAAATCCCTGAAGGCTGTTTGTGAAAGGAATGGAGAAAACAACTGAAAGAAGGAAACACGCGGATAGCTTTGTTTCCTCGCACTTTACGGTTCAAAATACTCAGCGAGTGTCGCTTATCATTCGAGAATAATTTTGATTAATTGCGAATAGACTGCATTATATATATTTATTCGTATCAAAGTTTCAAATTCGAAATTGCATAAATTGCGTTCACAAACCCCGGTAATCGTGAGGTCACGGGTTCAAACATCGTTGAAGTCTTGAATTTTTTTCATGCTTCTTTTCGCAATTGCATAATTGCGTTCACAACTGCGAGGATCATTCTTCATTTGATTTCATTTCCCCAGTTCATATATGTTTCATTTCATATATCATTCACACTCATTTCTTTCACGGAAACATATGAACCCACAATTGACCTGCTCCCAACATCAGTGGCTTCATAGCTCGGTTGGTTAGAGCATCGCACCGGTAATCGCGAGGTCACGGGTTCAAACCCCGGTGAAGTCCTCAATTTTTTTTAGGCTTCTTTTCGCAATTGCATAAATTGCGTTCACAACTGCGAGGATCATTCTTCATTTGATTCATTTCCGCAGTTCATATATGATTCATTTCATATATCATTCACACTCATTTCTTACGGGAACATACGAACCCACAATTGACCTGCTCCCAACGTCAGTGGCTTCATAGCTTAGTTGGTTAGAGCATCGCACCAGTAATCGCGAGGTCTCGGGTTCAAACCCCGTTGAAGTCCTGAATTTTTTTTTATTATTTTTCTTTTGTCAATTGCATAAATTGCGTTCACAAATGGGAGGATCATTCTTCATTTGATTTCATTTCCGCAGTTTATATATGATTCATTTCATATATCATTCACACTCAGTTCTTCCACGGGAACATATGAACCCACAATTGACCTGCTCCCAACGTCAGTGGCTTCATAGCTCAGTTGGTTAGAGCATCGCACCGGTAATCGCGAGGCCACGGGTTCAAACCTTGTTGAAGTCCTGAATTTTTTTCAGGCTTCTTTTCGCAATTGCATAAGTTGCGTTCACAACTGCGAGGATCATTCTTCGTTTGATTTCATTTCCGCAATTCATAAATGATTCATTTCATATATCATCCACACTCATTTCTTTCACGGGAACATATGAACCCACAATTGACCTGCTCCCAACGTCAGTGGGTTCATAGCTCAGTTGGTTAGAGCATCGCACCGGTAATCGTGAGGTCACGAGTTCAAAGCTCGTTAAAGTCCTGGATTTTTTTTTTTTTTTCAGGCTTCTTTTCGCAATTGCATAAATTGCGTTCACAACTGGGAGGATCATTTTTCATTTAATATTGTAATCATCCAACCGTAGCCTGACTGCGCCCTCATTTGAAACATCTATTGTTGGTCGGTTTATTTCTCACGTGGCTTGAACGCTTCGTGTGGTGTTTACGTCCAAAATCGGCCTTGGGATAACCTGTGACGAGAAAAGCTACCACACCCTGCTGAAAGAAAGCCTTTCCGCGGCTATTTGCAGCTTGCCAGATCTGAATATCTTTTTCTTTTGGAGCACGTACGTTGAAAATTGACGTTTGACCTTTCACGCTGGGTGGTTTGTCGTCTTGGGTTTTCAATCAGGTTGTCAAGTAGGCGGAAAGAACTTTTTATCTCTTTCTCTACACGCGATTTGGTCGCAATTTTTGCAATTTCCGGAGGGTAGGAGGTCAAGTCGACCTGGTTACTCCATATAGGGGTTTCTCACGGAGATTTTGCTGGTCCACAACACCGAAGGTTCTATCTTTGTTGTCACGCTCGTCCCGCTAGCTGTCGTTTATTTCTAAACGATCAATGCAGCTACAATTCGTTACTTATTTGATTTATAAGTGTGTTGTACGAGCAATTTTCCACCTCAAAAGCCCTCTGCCTGGCATCATAGAGCTGGGTTGATGGGTAGAGGCAATCCTTTAAAAGAAAACAGAGGTGAGAAGCAATTTCACACGATATGGGCCGCCGAAAGTATTTGAGCGAGTAATGGAAATTCGCGGAGTGAAGTTGTGCTTAAGCCGTTTTGTGAGTGAATTCCGGGACCTGGCATGGCAATTTTGGCGAGTTTTGACTTGTAAATAATGCACTCGGTGCAATATTTTGCCAGCAGAACCGGGTGGCTCAACACGGTTCTAAAAAATATGTGAAATGGAAATTGGCGGTCTTCCATACTGCTGTTAGGTTAGAAGGGGGAGGGGGGGAGGGGGGAGGGGGGGCCGCCTCGAACGCGTTAGCGTAAGTCAACTAGTGGGATCCGGGGGTGCGAGGGTGTAATTCCCCGGAAAAGTTTTAAATTAAAGTGCTCTGAAATTTCTGGAAATGCGTTTAAAACTAACATGGTTTGGTGAAATTTAGTGACTAAATACTTTCAGCAACCAAAAAGCGGTGTTTTAAAAGTTAATTAACAACCGTTTGTCCGCTGTGAATGATCACTTTTCGGTAAAACGTTAAATAGAAAAGTACTTTCGAATTTTTGGGTATCAGTTGCTTTTTACTGTTGAAAAGTTGGGGGGAGGGCTAAAGACCCTCCTCCCCCAACCCCTCCCCATGCACGGTCCCGGTTTGGCGATCTGTTCTTTGGCTTTGTACGGAGATTCATGAACACTGATGATATAACACAGACAGCATAATTCATTATTACTATCACCAGCAGCTCAAATTTCTGGGAATCGTTACTTTTGGAGTTGAACGGAGGACTTCACCAGTTAACAATTGTTTTAAAAAATCAGCTCAGTTCCCTTCTTTTTATTTTCTCACAGATGTTGTAACTGCGAACGGCCTAAAGTGTGAAATAAAAAATGCTCAATCCTCGTCACGTGACTGTGACAATGCCACTATGGAGATAGTCAACATAGAATCCAAGGTGAATCGCAGCTGCTCGATAAGAAATGGAGGAACAACGCAGGGAAAGACATGGGAACAAGTGAACAACATTTTAAAACCAAAAGCTGGCCTGGTTTTAAAGTCAGGAAATTCAACAAAGCAGATATACTTAACACGTAAATATCGTCTTTGTTGTTTGCCATTATACTAATGACAACACTACCGCTGGTGCTACTGCTACTACTACTGCTACTGAATATGTGAATAATCATTGCAGTTATGAACACTACTTATGCAGTAGTGAAAATAAAGCCTGAAAAAAAAAATTCAGGCTTGTAAGGGATTCGAACCCACGACCTCTGCGATGCCGGTGCAGTGCTCTACCAACTGAGCTAAACAAGCCATCTGGGAGCTGGCCGCTTTGTTGGTTCGTAACATACCCGTGAGTGGTGAATATATGGGAATGAATATATGAAAATCAGGCCTTATTTTCACTACTGCATAAGCAGTGTTCATTACTGCGATGATCATTCACATATTCATTTCTTCATTCCGCAGTTCAAATATATGATTTTCATACATTCATTCTCATATATTCACCACTCACGGGCATATTACGAACCAACCAAGCGGCCAGCTCCCAGATGGCTTGTTAGCTCAGTTGGTAGAGCACTGCACCGGTATCGCAGAGTTAGTGGGTTCGAATCCCGTACAAGCCTGAATGTTTTTTTCAGGCTTTATTTTCACTACTGCATAAGTAGTGTTCATAGGACTGGTGCGATGATCATTCACATATTCATTTCTTAATTCCGCAGTTGTAATATATGATTTTCATATATTCATTCTCATATATTCACCGCTCACAGGTATATTACGCGTCACGAACATTCACGCGTATTTTGTTACATAACGTTTTGCTACATATCTTCAGTTATTTCCTCTTGTTTGACCGGTTTTCTATCGCTATCGAATTACCTTATATACTTTGAGACACGTATTGATTTTTACAGTTCTTCGATTTACAATTCAATAAACGAGTTTATCAATCACGACTTTTACGAGTTTACTAAATGGCCCCAAACATTGGCCAGTGAATCGCGACCTTAACATTCGAGATGTCAGGGGACGAAATTACACGACTTCGAGTGACTGGCGGGGCCAGAATACCCTTCGAGAAGAGGCCCTTCGATCTTCCCAGATAACTAGGAAGATCGAAGGGCCTCTGCTCGCAGGGTAACGTAATATGTGAATTGAAACTATTTGCGGTTGTATATGGCCCGGATGAGGAGGAGGAAATGCATTGCAACTTGAAAAAAGTTAGGTTACCTTTTTTCAAGTTTCGTCATTGTGACCCGAAAAGATCGCCATGAACTTATACTACTTCCTTTTCCGTCCAAGAAATAATTAGAAATCTATTTCTTCGTGTTAGACGATCGCGTAATAGAAAAGTAGTTCCTCACGATTCGAACAACTTATGACAAGAATTGCCGTGACGGTGCCCCAATAACAGCTAAGTGTAAAGGCTGAAAAAATAAGTCATGTTCGCAGGGACAGATACGA
Source organism: Pachyseris speciosa (assembly GCA_016490735.1). Classification (NCBI taxonomy): domain Eukaryota; kingdom Metazoa; phylum Cnidaria; class Anthozoa; order Scleractinia; family Pachyseridae; genus Pachyseris; species Pachyseris speciosa. The sequence continues at coordinate 1,478 of JAEMWC010002167.1, read as the reverse complement.
TTTCGATGTCTTATTAAAGAAGCCAGTTTCGACAAAACTCTTTCTGAACCCACAATTGACCTGCTCCCAGCGTCAGTGGCTTCATAGCTCAGTTGGTTAGAGCATTGCACCGGTAATCGCGAGGTCACGGTTCAAACCCCGTTGAAGTCCTGAACTTTTCTCAGGCTTCTTTTCGCAATTGCATAAATTGCGTCCACAACTGCGAGGATCATTCTTCATTTGATTTCATTTCCGCAGTTCATATATGATTCATTTCACATACAGTCCCAAACCTCTTTCTGTTACCGTCAAATAGCATGATTGTGTGAAGCTGAATTTAGCGAAGATTTAAATTTAGCGACACTTAATTTTGGTGCATTTTCCTTTATCGATTTTTCTTTAAGTGTCGCCAAGAATGATTTCATGTAATAAGGTAGTAGTTTGCTAGTCTGGGATGCAAGTTACCATCAGCAGCAGACAGCTGCAGTCAACATTTATATATGATTGTTGGTAAAATTGAAAATGCCTCAGAACGCGGTTTTGTTAACATCGTGTAAACTATGTTTTAATAAACGACCCTGAACGTCTAACATCCTGATACCTAGCCGCGCCACCACAGGCTCATTAAAACCTACCACTAATATAACCCGGCATCAAGGTCACGAGCTTGCCACTGGACTATTGGATTGTCCTACTCTGATAATGTTTACTAATGGATGCTCTATTGTGGGAAAACGTAAACAATGGCCCGTGAGAGTAGTAGGGTTTGAGCATTTTACTCCTTATTTTGGATTTCCCTTGGATTTCCCGCATACTAATTTGGATTTCCTGCATACTAATGAAGTGGCTAGCTAGCTAGGTGAAAATGGGTTCCTCCATACTAATGAGCGTCAATCTGGTACAATAAAAACAATAGACCTGCCCAAACTTGCCCGGGCTCTTTTTAACCCTGATTGGTTAGTCAAGAATTTATTCTATCTTCCAAATAAAAGCGCGTAGATTTCGAAAACGTCATTCCTTCATTTAAATTGAAGTCGCTGGAAATTTGAAAACTTTGTTCGATTTTCGAAACGTTTATTCCCTTGATTATGGCTTTTTTTACCAACATCGTTGATCTTCAAGCTGCTTTGAGCGCTTGTTTAGCTGTCCGCGACTGGGAGATGTTGACAGAAGCTGTTGAAATCCCAGAGAATTTTGTGCCATTGGCTTATGCGAGATTGGCTGAATTGACTGTGCAAGAATTTGAGGTAAGTTGAAATATTTTGCTCGATCTCTCTTGATTTTCTAAACTCAAACTTTGTTCTTGTTTCCAGACAAACGCATTAGCAAAACGCTTTTTAAGTTTACTAGTTGATGTCTAAACTTTCTAGCCATTACTTAATTTTAGGGCGAAACTTTTAACTCTTCGATCATTCCAACATCGCTTTCAATAACCGTTTTAGATTCAATTCTCTCTCATACGTTACTTATTCTCTTATCACAGGCGTCAAGTAATGAGG
>JAEMWC010002166.1:35000-56530 GCA_016490735.1 Pachyseris speciosa | reverse complement strand
AATTTTTTCACAACATTCTTGCAATATTTGACCTCCTCAGCATAGCTTCCATAAATTTGTACACAGCTTTTTCACCCCTGTATATTTGTATGGTTTGCTGTATTTATTCATCATAGCAACAAACAACCTTGTAACCATATCCACAGTCAGTATGCTTCTGATAGGCTTCAGTGTATGATTTATTATTGTTGGGTTGGCAACCTGTATCTTCTCATTATATGCCTCAAAATCAGCATATATCACAAATGGTACCTGTTGTTGTTATGAAAGTTGTTGAATTTCAGAGTATTGTTTATCTCTTGGTTGGCATCTTTATTGCTTGTGTGCCATTAACTAGCATACAGTTGTCCTTATGATCATTTCAGAACCCTTTCAGAGCTGAAACACCTGAAGACAATGCATGCAGAAATGCTTTCTATGCTCATGTTTAGTCTGATTATACATTAACTTGTTGAAATCTTTGATCAACACATAATGTTTGTTTTTCATTTTCAGTTATAAGAAGAAGATTCAAACAGTCTTCATACTTTTCTTTTGAAACATATAGTGGAATTGGTTGTTTATTCTCATAACCGAAATATTGATGTTGATCTCATTTTGTTTTTTCGATCTTATTGTAATGTTTGGGTTCCACTGGAAATTCAATTCCTGAATAATCCAATTTGTCAATATACTGTTTGTCTGATTTTTTAATCCTCTGTGGGTTTTTCTCTTGTGGGTTCAAATGTCTGAATGAGACCATCTGAAGCATTCATTATCCTCATTTTTCAAGTTAATTAAACCTTTTTTATTTCGTAATTCTGCTGCAGTTTTATATGTATGAAGAACCTCTCATCGGTTTATATTTCACAACATTAAGATAATGGCTGTCAACAGATTCAATTGTCCAACCAGAACCTTCAGATACCCAAACTGCAATCTTATTCATTATTTGGTCTTTGACAACTGTAGTGATTCAGTTACTTCCAGATTATTCCACAATTGTTTGAGCTACACTGTTGAATATATGCGGTTTTGTATTCTATTTCTCCGTCAGTCATTTTTGCAAATGTTACCTTAAGTGTTTTCAACAATTTGAGACCTTTAATTTCATTTCAACAATTTTATAATATTATATGCAACAGCCTTTCTTGTGTTTTGGAGTTGCGCAAGCGGGTCTTTGTTATTTTTTATACTTTTCAAAAGATTTTGTGAAGCCCTTCAGAGCTTTCTCTGTTTGCTCTATCTTAGTCCTGGGTGTTGGAACCGGCACAGGCTTTTGGCTCTTGGGGCGGGAATTGGTCTCTTTTTCAATTGTTCTATTTCTTCCAACCATTCCTTTTGGTGGGGCTGGAAGTCTTTTCCTTCAAAATAATCAACCATTCTTTCACAGTTGGTCTTTTCGTCCTTGGGGGGGAATCGTCCTGACAGTCCTAGGTGCAGGAATTGGTCTTGTTCTTGTGTCATCAACTATGATAACTTTTGGTTTTTTCTCATTTTTTCAAGCTTTTCAAGTCTTTTCATTCATCTTGATTAACATATTTATGAGCTTAGATTTGCTCAGTTTTTTGAAAATCTTTTCTTATTCATCATAATATAATATTAGATATTATTTTTTCTTTTATATATATTTTAAATATTGCCCATAAAATTGTTTAAAAAATATTATGTAAACTATATTATAATGATAAGATTGAAATAAATGGATGTATTTTACTTATTCACCCTATTTATAATTTGTATGCCTCTAATGAGATGGTTACATTTATTAATATAATTAGACAAGTACTATGAAGACAACTGAGAACAATAGAGGTTATTTAATTGTGTGGTCAGGAAACATGGTCAAAAAGGGTATAAAACATTGCTTGACACATAGGTTTATTTGGGAGTGTTTTAATGGTCTGATAACTGATAATAAAGTCATTGACCATATCAATAAATAAAAGATGATAACAGATTATGTAATTTACAGCTTATAACACAGAGTGAAAACACTTTGATCTTTTAAGTATCGTGACTGTTCAAATATTAAAAATACTATGAAAAATCCAAGATGTGTGAAAGCGACTAATGTTGGTACAAAAGAAGTTTCATACTTTAGTAGTAAATGTATTGCTGTTCACGACATCTTGATATAAGTAATGCTACTATAAAAAGAGTTTGTGATAAGAGTTGATTAATCGTAAATCAGGTAAATCAAAGAAGATGGTTATTCATCATAAATTCGAGTATGTTGAAAAAGCGGATTTACAGCTAATCATTTTAAATCAGCTAACAAACGTAAAAAATAGAGTTCCCTGATGATGGGACAAAAAGAGTCACCATGCGTTGTCAATGAAAAAATGGACAAACAAAGAGTATAAATGTCCAAGATGTGATAAAGTGATGAAAAACAATAATAGACAATATCACAGAAAAACTGCAATTAAATCTTTCTTCTTGATAAGTATAATTTGCTTTCTTCCAAGTGTTTGGTTATTTCATGATCAAATCTTCGAAACAATTGCTCATGATGTACTTACACTTATTTTTCTCATACATTTGCTTCATACTTTTTGTTTTTCTGACACTTGATACACACCAGTTGGACTTTTGAATTCAAGACATAGAGCATTGTATTTTCTAGTGGGATTCAACAGCATTAAATCACACTGACCAGCCATATATCCTTTGTTATAACTTCTGATTCTCATATTTGAGCTTATTTGATTTTCACCTAGACAACAATCATTAAAGCATCTTCATATTTTTTTCTGATGAATGATACAATCTTGCAGTGCAGATCATTTTCACTTTCAATCATCAGCATGTTATTACTTCTATCATTGAACTGTTTGTAATATCCCTGTTTCCTGATTGATGGTAATACTTTCGATGTAACCCAATGTTTGAATTTTACTGCTTCCTGTTTTTTAGAGGACAGTATTAGTGAATAAAGTCCAGATTCATTTATAAAAAAACATTTGAAAGTTTTTTCGGGGTCTCAGCACGAGGGACCATTTTTGTCCCCCGTGAATCAGTGGCCTCAGCACGAGGGACCATTTTTGTCCCTCGTGAATTTATGCTGATTTTGTGGTCTCTTAAGATTTTATCATCCGATACAACATAATCTCTGATTGCTCTTTGTGGATTTTTATAGTCAAGAATTTTAGCAATGTCTCTTCCTCTGAACCATATTTTTTTTTATCATCAAGATAGCAATCTATTGATACATCTAATTCTTTATTATCGTAGGAATATTTTTGCATTTGTATATTATATTATAATAATTATTTTTTAATTCATTTTCGACCTGTGTTTAAATATAGTCAGGAATAATAATATTCTTGGCTACATAATAGCAAATAACAGATATACTGTAGGGTCTACTCACATATATGTTAGATAATTTTCTCTTTATAATATGTCTTTTAAATCCTTGAACGGGATCCAACTGTTAAATTCGTCACTGTAACCCTTCCACTTCACTAAAGCTTGTTTCTTCTTGTAATCTCTGCGAATGACTTTATCAATACGGAATACATCCTGTCTGGCTTTCAATAATTCAGCTTCATAAAAACTCCCTTCATATCTTCATTTGAGATCTTTATTTTGTAAGTGACTGGATTAGTGTATTGGATCTTATCAACTGTAAATACTTCTTCAGTCCAATTTGGTGTATAGCCCTTGTCGAACACATTCCGTTTATACTTGGATATTCGGACCTTGTCACCTATTTTAAATTTTGGTTTCTGTTTTAATGTTTTCATATCACCATACAAATTGAAGTAAACAGTTCCTTCGTTCCTCTTATCAGATGCTTCAACGGGTGTCATCTTTGTGCTTGAATGTTTGGTATTATTATACTGTTTCACTAATTTTGGTAACATGTCTAAATACTGTGTATTACCTTGAACAGTGAACTGCTTCCACATTTTGGATTTAATTGTCCTATTCCATCTTTCAACTACTGATGATTTCTCTCATTCTCAGTTGAGTACATCTGTACACTATGTTTCTCTAGCAAGTCCTTCAAGTGTTTGTTGTAAAACTCTTTTCCCTTGTCGACCCATAAATACTGTGGTTTTCTACCTTCCTTGAATATTGTTTTGAATGCTTCAGTGACAGATTCACCTTTCTTATCCTTCAATGGGACAATCCAACCATATTTGCTGAAGACATCAATAACCATAAGAAGATATCGATAACCTTTATTCCATTTACTGAACTGTTGCATTTCAACTAGATCACTTGCCCATATTTCATCAATTTTATTTACAATCACACGCCGCCGAGTGAAATTTCGTTTTATGGGTGCATGTAATTCATCAGCTAGTTTTTCTTGCCAGTTTTCTTCACTCGACGGCTTTTTCGTTTTTTGAAACACCGAGACCAAGTTTCTGTTTTTTGTCGATTAAGAATCTAGCTGTTTGACCCCATTTTGGCATCTCACCATATGGTATTTGATCTAGTGACTCGACCATTGTTCTATCACATTCACCTTTATTTTTTCCCATATCATAACAAATATCATGATAAGCTGCTATTTCATCCACTTTGTTGTAAGGTTGTACATTCCATTTCAAGACCTCACCTGTGTTTTTATCATACTCTAAACTGTTCATCGAGGGATTATAAGGTCCCATATATTTATACTTTCCGGGTGTCCATCCACTTTTCGGTTTAGGAAGCTTGCCAATAACCTTATGAATGTCAATAGCACCGCCATAATCTAATCCTTTGATATCTGTTTTGTAACGAATATTTGGTCTCACTTTTGTTGAGAGTTGTTTTCAAAGCTTCTGACCAACCTTTGTGATTGCAGGCTTTGCGAGGGAAAGTCCTTTGTCAATTAATTTCTTTTGCAGCTTTGGATTTCTCATTGCTTCAGAAGCATAATATCTTCCCATTTCTACACCTTTCTTTGCTAAATAAGGGACTCCATGTTCTAAGAATCCTGTTAGCGCCATATCTGCGGCTGAATCTAGTATGCCCGCCCCTTCAGACGGGCTATTCAGTTTCCCCGATTTCTGACAAATTTAGTCTTTGTGATTCCACATTCAGCACAAGTACATTTCATCACAGTTCGACCATTTTTTGTCTTTTGATATCTTTCACTTCCTGGTACACACTCAGTCTGCTTCTTCTGTTTCACACAATATGATTTTACCATTATACCATTAAGTTAGATATTTTGAAGTAGTCTATGATGAATCTGTGATTGACTCTTGTGTCTGTTGGATCAAATTCAGCATTATGTATTGTATTAAGAATGGATCTGTCTTTTTGTCTCTCAAGAAGATAGTACAAACACCAATATCCACATAATACTGATTCCTTTCTTGTATCTCATCACCAGAGTATTCAAGTTGTTTACCGCTTGCAGCCATGTATTTCTTTACTTCTGTTGGCATCATTAAACCGAAAGAGTCGAAGTATTCACAGTATTTATCATTTTTGAAATTCCTATAACAAACCCAATGAGTACCAGGTCCAATTTTGGAATCAAGATTGACTATCCCACATTCATTGTTTTCTCATTTGTTCGGCAGATTGTCTCTTGAAAATACTCCTCTAAAATGTTTTATTCCAAGTTGTTTAACCCAATTGATTAAATCAAAGTTGGATAAGGGTTTATTTACAAAATGGTTCCTAGTATGGGGATTGAATTGAATGGACTGTTTTTGCCTAGTAGAAGTCCTTTTCTTTTTTTTTTTTTTTTCATTCCATAACCGATTGGGTTATTCCATGTACCAAAAACAGGAGGAGATTGCCATGGAATCATAGCATGTTTCCCACCACTTTTATTTTTTGCAATGGAATCTGGAACATGAACAGGTATTGACCGTCTTGGACGGCTGCTTTCAACATGCAAACCTTTTCCAAATAATTCTTATTGCTTCTATGGCTAATGGAATTCCAATGCTGGCGAGTATTGTTCCAATACCCTTTCCAGTCTGCGCTTTTGTTGGTTTTATAACAACGTCTCCACCATACTGCATTTTTTGGATAACATCAGCCATCTGTCTCGTATTCAATAAATTTCCTACATTCAATAATTGGGATAATTGGCATTAGGAATAAGAAATCCTCCTTTTTGTTTCTTCCAAATAGTTTATCAATGCCGAGACTTGCTAATGAAGAAAGAGCACCTGTAGCCAATGCTGGAGCCGCTTTAGCTACTGCTTTACCTGCATAAGGCAATAGTCTTGTTCCAAGTGAAAAAAGACTGGACCAAGAGAACCTCCTTCTTGGACTGATTTTCTGATCTGTGCTTTGGATATCTTTACATCAGCACCTGTTCCATTTCTCTGTGATTTGGCTAATTTTTTTATCTGTGTTTTTGTCAACATCATTTGATCACCTCCAGTGAGATCTCCATGTGCGAGTCTCAATGTTACCGGTGAATTTGTTTGTATAGCTTTTGCAAGCCTTTCCTTCTGACTTTTGAAAGTCTTACTCCATGAGGATGATAAGTAGTCATATAATATATGTTTATACTAAATTGTATTTAATACAAACAATCATTTAATTTACATTTATTCTAGAATTAATTTTCCATCAGTCTTTCTCATCTCAATATCCTGCTCATAGAGGACCAATGCATACACACTGTAATCAGCATTTGTTGCAGCACTCAAAGTGTATTTGAAAGTCAGTTTTGTCATTCCATCTTTAATATCCTGTTTCTGTTTTGTCAGATCGAAATAAACAAAAGGGAATATTGTACCGAAATTGCCCCTGTTGAGAAGGGTACTTTCACTGAAATCGTTTACAGCTTGAACATATTTCAAAACATCTCTAAATACTCTTGTTGGTTCTGTTGATGGTTTATAACGAAGCTCTGGATAATCATTTCCATTACCACCTCAAGATAACAATCAGTCAAAGTTCGGTCATTTGCAACTGAGAATGTGTTATAGAGAAATTTATTGGCTGTCTGAGATGCATCATTGCATCATTGATGATGAATACAAAGACATGCCTGGGTTTGTTTATTCCTGTGGAAATACGGAAATTGGCAGTCTGTTGTCTTGTTGAATTGCCTCTCTCAATCATTTCTCTCATGTAAGTCCACTTTCTGTTGTCAAGATACTTGCTCATGTATAAGGACTTTCCCGCAGAATTAAAAACAATGCGAGGAACTATTAGCTGGAATTTAGTTAGTACCACACGACATTCATCAGTAGCTTGCCAAATCATATTGTCATCACTCTCAAGTGTCAATTTCATCTATTTTTGAGTTAGGCATGAGTTCATCCCAAAAGCTCTTGAAAAAACCGTATCTGTTCAATGCTATCTCTGCATTTACTTCACCACCATCATTAAGCAAAGCTTTACGATCTGAGAATCCTTTGTTATAAGCAGCTTGTGCCACTCTGTTTTCAGCACCTCTGCTGGTGTCAAGATAGAAGAACTCATTGGTTCCCTGACTTACAACATAACCCTGTGAATACTCAAGCAATGACTTAATATTTGTGGCCTGGTTAGCGTCTCGGCATTCATAAACATCAAGACCATTCATTTTTACATTAATGGTGTTAATAAGAGCGTGAACTGAAATTAACAATACCATTTCGATCTGCAGCAGCAATGTTAGCTCCATCTGCAAGCTTATTTTCTTTGAAAATAACATTAAAACGGGCATTATACCAGTCAAATGGTGTAGTCTCTCCACTGTTATCAACAATGAAACGGTAACCTGTTTTACTCTGATGAGCATTGTTTGCTACTACAGTATTAAGTGCTGTCTCTAGTTCGAACACTACATCTTCATATCTTTCGAATATTTTTGAGTCACGATAGTTTGACATATATTATTGTGTTAGATAAAAGTTATTTTATTTTACGTGGTCGACCTCTCTTTCTTTTGATTAAACCACCAGTCTGGCTCACACTCTCAGTTCCACTCTTTCTCTTTTTCAAAAGTTCTATGATTTTGTCGCCAGCTTTTTTGCCAGCATGTTCACCAATTGTTGTTGCTGCTTTTTTTCCAGCTGTTTTGATCATATCAGTCACAATACCTTCACCATGTTGTTCATATTTTTTAAACTCAAACCGTTTCATATACTATTAGGTTTTTATAATTCTGTCTCTCTCAAGAACAACTCAATATACCAATCTATCCCATTTAAATCGACTGGAGCTCTAGAAGAGTCTGTGACATAAAAACGTATTGAGCTGATATTATGTGTTGAGACTGGATTCCATGAAAGAAAACGAGGTTTGTAAGTGAAAGGTAAACTTCTAACGAGATCTGTGACAGGAATAACAGCGATTGTATTTGTGCTATTTCCATCAACAATGCTATCTGTCACCAAATCACAATTGATATAAATTTCATCTACTCCTCTTGTAATATCAGGTAGATTTGTTCCATATTCTGTGGCTGGAACTAATTTTGAATCGAAACCGATAAGTTTTCTGAAATCAAGATTCCTCAGATCCACACGATAATTTTCATTGAGTTCAATCAAAATGCGATATGTTGACAAAACGAAATACATGTTATACCATACTTGAATTTTGATTTGTCTGTTTCAGATGGATTCAGTACATGGCTGTTTTTTTTCTCATATACTCATGAATGTAACTATTGATATCGTCGTATGAATACATCCCGTTAACGAATGTTATTGTTTCCCAGTTTACACCTTTGTCATAGCTGTATTTCATTTGATTATTCCAAAAATATCTCTGATATTGTACCAACTGTATGTCATATTGATGACATTCACAGCCATTTCATATTTTAAATCATTCGTTAATTTAAGAGGTGTATTGAATCTTTTTTCAAAATCATGACTCTTACTGACACCAATTTTGTCTCTGTTTTTACTGTTGAATCGTAATGAAATTTCTGTCATATACTTTTACATTAGATATTTCATCATTATTTTATTCAACTCACCGGTTTTCAGGATTCCCAGTCTGTTCAATGTATGCAATATTTTTGTGAATTCATTTTGAACATTTTTGCTGTTGTTGCCGGCTGAAATAGATCCACCAAGTAACTGTAGTCTTGAAAGTATGTCTCCCAAAAATGCATCCCTTGAACCCATTGCACCTTTTCTCCTTCCCATGCCTGAACCAATAGTTGATGCACCTTCCTCAACTGCGCCAATTCTTTTTCGGTACTTTTGTAGTAATTTGATCTCTTGAGTCAATTCATATATCTTTTCTTTATTTTTATCCCTCTTCGTTTTGGTTTGTGATAGATGAGCTTTTTTTATTCCAACATCTTGGGTTAATTTACCAATCATTTTGTCATACTTGTTGATGTCGATTTCACCATCCATATATGATTTAAATATCTGTGATGGAGGAGGCAATTTATGTTTCATCAATGTTTGAATATCCTCAAGTGAAAACCTTTGTCAAGATCTGACTTATATGGTGTTTCTGTTTCAGTCATCATTTTAGGTTTGTAATCAATTGGTAATGTTGTTTTCATTGGTACTGATTCAGGTAACGTGTTCATCAGCATAAGATCTTCGAAACCAGATGTCAAGGCTTTTTGGTTCTTTTTCAACTGTTTAATAACTTCATCCTGTTTTTCGTCGACACTTTCTTTCACACTCTTCTGGACATCAATAGAGGGTTTCAGCAATTCTGATGTTGTATCATAAGCATCCTGTTTTCTGTATTCATAAGTCTTGATAACATCACGAACTTCTCTAGTTTTATTTCCGGCTTCAATTCCACTTTTAGAAGCCTTTTCATTCGTTCTATATCCATATACAATTGTGTTAGACTAATCTAAACTATTTACATATGGAAATCCCTAATTATGATATTCAGGGTTTAAAGAATTCATTCAGACAGTTGTATCCGTATATGCCAAAAGACACTTTCAGGATGCTGCTGGCTGGTAATTCTGGATCTGGAAAGACAACATTGTTCATGCATCTGATTATGGAACCGTTGGTCTATTATGATCAGATACATCTTTATGCAAAAAATTTAGATCAAGACAAATATCAATATCTTCGGAAAGTAATGGATGAAATAAGCAGTCACATTGGATATCCTGCCTTGGTTTGCAGTCAAGAAGAGATATTGCCAGTTGAACAAATAAAAGACACAAATTTGCAGCGATTGGTTGTTTTTGATGATTTCGTGACTGACAAGAAACAAGATCAAATCATAAGCTATTTCATTCAGGGGAGACATAAGAACTGTTCAGTCATATATCTCACACAATCATTCTATGGCTGTCCAAAATCAATCAGATTGAATTGCAGTCACTTCTGCCTTTATGATTTCCCATCCTCAAGAGAAAGGAACTTGATTGCACAGGAGCTTGGAATCGACAAGAAGAAATACATTGAAGCAACCAAGAAACCATATTCCTTCTGTTATGTTGACAAGCCGATGAAAACAATCAAGAGAAATTTTTATGGTGCTGTTTAATCTAATCTAATATTATATGGCAATCAATAATTTCCAAAATGTTGAAAAACAGGAGAATCCAAAAACAGAAAGAATCGAAAAATTGATCAAACCTGACGCTGCTGTTGAAACACCATTTGAAATCGCTGAAAAAATCAAAATGGAAGTATATAAGAGGACACAAAAAGTATTGAAAAACAATAAGAAACTACCTGTCATCTATGAAACCAAACCACCTGAATTCTTTGAACATGATGATGACAGCAGTAGTGATGAAGAAGATTAATCTAACAAGATTGTATAATGGGAGTTTTTAATGCTCAAATAAATCAAGATAAAACAGAAACTGGAACTGGTGAAAGAGGCCAGTTGGTCCAATTGGTCCCAAAGGTGAAAAAGGTGATAGAGGTCCAAAAGGTAATACAGGTGCAATTGGTCCACAAGGAGCTACTGGAGCTGTTGGTCCCAAAGGTGATGGATTTAGATTAACACAAGATGGTAATTATGACATTGAAAATAAACGTTTGACAGATGTTGGTGATCCAGTAAATCATTATGATTCTGCTAACTTGGATATGTTAATGATGCTGTTTTATCAATTGAAGGAACACGTGTTAATCCATTTAAATTTCTTCTTGAAGATGTATCAAAAACAACTATTCTTAGAAATGCGAATAATCTACAATTAGAAGTCTATAATAAAAGCCCTTACTCAATAAATAAAAAAGCCTTGTCTTTTGTTATTCCTTCTGCTGGTCTTACAACTGTTCTTCGTTTTGATTTGTCACAATTGGAAGTTTCAAAGTACACTTTAGTTGTTGAGTTTTATACTGGTGGTAGCCCAAATAATGCAACAGTCGATGACGACAATCTGTCATCAAATTTAATTGAAAGAAAGGATTCAATAAAAAGAGCATTTCCAAAGACTCATCTTGTTGATGGTTATCTTAAGAGAATATTCTTCCTTGAAAAAACAAGTCATGGTTCCACATCAATGGAGTTATTGTTGATTTCGCCATATTTACAAAAATAATAAAAAACATTATATTATAGTTTATGGTGTTTATGGATTTTCTAATATCATTTTATCACATATTCACGACCCAGTGTATGAAATTGAAAACGGCAATGTTGCTTTTGGTGGTGATATTGACATGAAATTAAACAAAATCATGAACCTGCAGGATAACCCCTCAAACCCACAAGATGCTGTGAATAAATCATATGTTGATAATAAAACAGCTGATTTCCTTAATATAAACACTGGTGGTGTAATTTATGCACCTGTCAGCATGAATAGAAATGATCTATTTGGTATACCAGATAACCCAAGATTCGGTTATTCAGCTGTAAATAGAAACTATGTGAACAATAACTTTGTGAAAAAAGATGGAAGCGTTGCAATGACTTCTGATTTGAATCTTGGAGGTAATAAATTGACTAATGTAGCAGCGCCAACAGCAAACAATGATTCAGCCACAAAGGGGTATGTTGATACTGAAATTGCTGGTATTGCTGGCATTGATGTTTCTCCATTTCTTAAAAAAGATGGAAGTGTTGCAATGACCGGTGATCTTGTCATGGGTGACAATAAAATAACAAATGTTGAGACTCCAACTTCTGACAAAGATTCTGCCAACAAAAAGTATGTTGATGACCTTATTTTATCAGCATCTGGTACCCAACGCAACCCATTCGCTTTTCTGTTAAAAGACATATCCAAGTCTTCTGCAGTCAGTGATGCAACAAACCTTCAAATTGAGAATTTTGATAGATCACCATACCACATAAACAAGTCCTCATTGTCTTTTATCATTTCACATAGTGGTAACTTTACATCCAAAATTCGTTTTAATGTGACATCTTTGAGAAACAGTCAGTACACTTTTGTTGTTGAGTTTTACTCACCATCAGACCCAAGAAGTGCAACAGTCGATTTAACCCTTCCAACTGTAAATATACGAGATGCGGGACAGCCGTTTCAAAAACCTTTTCCCCAAACTCCACACGTTGATGGTTATATGAAGAAGCTTTTCCGAATCGAAAAAACCAGTGGTGGGCAAGCGGCAATACTGGTGGAACTTTCCAGCACTGCTCCTGCGTCTAACACCAAAACACATATCATCGTTTATGGGGCCTATGGCTATCATACCAATTTGTCTTACTTTGTTCATGACCCAGCTTATGAAATTGAAAACGGTCATGTTGCGTTTGGTAGTAATGTTGACATGAAATTAAACAAAATCCTCAACCTGCAGGATAACCCCTCAAACCCACAAGACGCTGTAAACAAAAAGTATGTTGATGCTGAAATTGCTGGTATTGATGTTTCTCAATTTCTTAAAAAAGATGGAAGTGTTATAATGACCGGCAATCAGGATTTTGGGGGGTTTATTATTAGAGGCCATGGGATAGGAAACCAACCAGCAGATCTTGTGAATAAATCATATATTGACACTAATCTCGCATCAAAAAGCAGTATCGGTCAAACTCTACTTCGAGATGGAACACAAGAAATGACTGCTAATTTAAATCTGGCTGGTAACAAAGTGATCAACTGTGCAACACCAACTGCTAACAGAGATGCTGCCAATAAGTTTTATGTAGATGATAAAACTAAAGATATAATTGGATTTACATCTGATGGAAGCTTTGATTTTTTAAACAAACACTTGGAGAATGTTGGCCAGATTCATACTTCAGACTTCATTGACATGAATAATAATAAAATAACAAATTTAGCGGACGTGGTGAATGAAACTGATGCAGTGAACTTTAGAGTTTTAAATCAAGCTTCACAAACCATCAGAGCAAACACTTTATTATTGAATGGAACAAATGCGATGGCAGCAGACTTAAAACTTGGAGGGCATAAAATCATTGACTTAAAAGAAGGAACAAATAAAACAGATGCCGTAAATTTAGATCAATTAGAAAAAAGTCATATTTCATCTGCTTCTCATCCAAAGAATGCTTTCAAATATTTGATGAATGATATCAATGAAATTAGCACTGAATATGGCTTGACAGTTAATGGATATGTTAATTTACCTCGTTCACCACATTTGATTTCAAAAAAGGTCATTGATATAGACTTGAATAAAGAAGCTAATCATATTTACAGAGCTAGAATTGGATTCAATATGTACACAATAAAAGATGGAAAATACACTTTCATTCTTGAATGGCTATTTCCTGATTATGAAGGAATGAGTCTTAGTAGTGTAACATTCAGTGCAACTGGTGGAATTACAATTCATAAAACTGTAGGGAGAAAATTTGATAACAGAAATGAAGATCATTCGAGATATTTATTATGGATTGAAAAACCATCAGCAAGTTCACCACCTGAATATTTATATTGTACGATTCATATTAATGCTAACCCAACTTATCCAAATAAGTACAAAGTTCATTGTGTTGCATATGGTATTGATTTTGAAGCTGTAGACGTTCCATCAAGTGTTTACGACTTCGCAGAAGCTTATAAAATCGTGAAAGAAGAAATCCAATTACAAACTGATTTAAATTTGAATGGTTTTGATGTGAAAGAAAATGAAAATTGGTTGTTTGGTGGAGACAATGGTGAATTGACAATGCTAAATAATATTAATATGAACACTTATCTGATAAAAGAGGCCAAACTTGGTGGTGATTTGAATCTGAATGGCTATAGAATTCATAATAATAGTTTGAATCTATTTCGTTCAAGTGTCACAGGCGTGATTATGGAAACAGCTTTCGATTTGGGTGGATTTGCTCTTTACAGTCCGAAATTAGGAGGTGATCTAAATTTGAATGGGAATGGAATAATCGGTCAAATACAATATTTAAATTGCTCTGTCAAAGCCAAACGAGGACATAATAAGAATGTTTTAAAGCCTGTATTGATAAATGGCTCTGATTTTTTAGTCATTCATAATAATAACTTTCACATTAAGAATATGTATGTAATACAGGGAACAAAACCCGGAATATTCTACTTCAAGACAAAAGCTGAAGGTGGTGGGCCTTTGCCATTACCAGCAACTATTTATGAATACAGACATAATACTATGAGTAGAAACATCACAACGGTCAATATCAACAAATCATTATCGAGAGGCTATTTAATCATTGATTATTCACATCCTAATACAGGTGCATTTGATACAACATTCACACTTGAAGTGGTCATGAATTAATCTAAATTAATATTATAATGGGAGTTTTCAATTCTCCACAAAATCAAGACAATAAAGGTGATACTGGTGCAATTGGTCCTAAAGGTGATAAAGGTGATAGAGGTCTAATTGGTCCAAAAGGTGATGGATTTACATTAACACAAGATGGCCACTATGATCTTGGAAACAACAAGAAATTGATAAATGTTGATGAAGGAACTGATGATAATGATTGTGTCACAAAAAAACAACTTGATCTGAAGTTAGATAGAGCTACTTTTGTTATTTCCAACTCTCTTCCTGGTGTACCAGTCCTTGATGGAATTTCTATTGCTCTCATCCCAGCTCTCTCTGTTTTAACATCTGATACAAACGATAGAGTCTCAAGATGGGTTGATCCTGTCAATAATATATCTTTCACACAAACTGATAATTCCAAAAAACCTCTGCTGTTGAGAGATTCAAATAAAAAGAGATTCTTTCTGCGATTCGATGGGACTGATGACTACTTGAGAATAAATTCATTTGATGTATCCAAAGTTGCTGGACCAAATGGGAATACATGCACAGTAATTATGGTTGTTAATACAAAACAAGTGAAGAATCAATCTCAATTTCAATGGGGGCAGGCTAATATTCGATTTGGTGTTCATTTTCCTTGGGGTACTGGGACTGTTTGGGTTGATTTTGGTACTCTCTCAGGCGGAAGACTTACTGCTCTTTCTTTGTCTGATCTGACTGGTAATATTGAGGTTTGGACAATAAGAGTGAATGGACAAAATATGGAACTATTTAGAGGTATTTCATCAATGACTCCTGTTGGAACAGAAACAATCTCAGCAACACTGTCAGGAAATCCACAAAAAATGTTCGTTGGATGTCAAGTTGATAATGATGATGGTACTGCAGTCAATTTTTCTGAAATGGATCTGTACGCTTTTTCTGTTTGGCAGAAATCTCTGTCTAATGATGAATTAAAAAATATGTTCCGTTTCCTTGAAGATTATTTCGACCTTTGAATTATGTAATCAATTATTATGAAGCAGATTATAAGATTTGTACGATGGTTCATTCG
This sequence comes from Pachyseris speciosa, assembly GCA_016490735.1. Taxonomy (NCBI): domain Eukaryota; kingdom Metazoa; phylum Cnidaria; class Anthozoa; order Scleractinia; family Pachyseridae; genus Pachyseris; species Pachyseris speciosa. The sequence goes on along the minus strand of JAEMWC010002166.1, from coordinate 40,939 downwards.
GGATGCTGAACGGAAAAACCCTGGTGTTGATAAGAGGATTTTGAAATCAGCTTTGGTTTACCAGTTTCTATATCACAAACATTTCAACAAATATATTGAAGTGAGAGATATTATCCAGGAGCATATAGGCATTGGATTAATCGGTCCCGGTGAAGGCTGCTTAACACATTTTTTGGAGCATACTCTTGGTTGGATTGATACATTACAGACACATGGTATATTACACGATGCCTTCGGTAGGTTTTATGTCAAACATGCACTTGATAGAGGATATTCTTATGCTCTACCGTCTTTCTTGACGACTAAAATTAGTAAGTTATCACCTCTAAGTGGGCAATTGTCTGGTTTGTGGTACTGTGTGTTGAACAGAATCGTTATATAAGCATATTGTATGAAAGAGCGAAAAAGCATATTCAGCTGGAACCATATTTCAGGTGAATTAACAGAAGATCAGGTAAATGAATTAAAAGCCTATTACCACACATATCACAGAAAGTGTTGGGCTCATAAACAGGCTGTTAAAAGGTTCAAAAAATGGAAATTACTGGGGAATTCCTTGTCCATCATCTTTGCAACTGGGGTCTCGCCACAAGTGTGGCAACAGGTGGTGTTAGTTTGGTAGCCATCAGTACAGCAGCACTTTTGATACAAGGGTGGATGAAGCATAAAAACCTAGATTTGAAAATCCAGAATTGCACATATGCTTATCAAAGCTATCAACATCTACTCAATTCAATAAAAGACAAGTTGAGAAGTGGTGATTTTGATGCTTCAAGTATACAAATCTCAATGAAGAATATCGATGATTATGTGACTGATAATAGTCCAATTATTGATAAGTACCTACTGAAATATGATGAAAAATTCACTGCTTGATAATACTAATGATCTTATCAAATCTCAACAATAGAATCTCAACCCAATATTGATCATAAAATTTTAATGTCTTCTTTGATCTTGTAACTATTATTTCATCAAATGGTAGATCAAGCATTATGAATATTTGCTTAAGCATAAATTTGGTGCTTATCATTCTTTTACGATTCTTATTCACCGAAGGGATGATAGTGTCTATCTCTTGGAATATTTTCAATATTTTGCCTTTATCTTTTACAGAAATTTGAAGTCCATTCTTACAACATATACCATTTATCACATTTTCAATATGGTACTTCCGATGATATACAGATTTTCGCCGTATTTTATACATATTATTATGAAAGTCGACGTACTCTTTACAATAGTCATAGCTGTGGACTGAACCGCAATTTAGACAAACATTTTCACCATCATCGTTAAACATTTTCTGATTATCACAGCAAGGTGCTTTCACACTTTTAACAACTTTGACCAATAGCTGATCACAAAAAGAACATGAAAATTCTCCCATATTCTTTAATTCATTGTGGATTACTGAATTACAACTCATTCTATAATATTATGTGATATTTTATTTTTAAATAGGCGATGACTCATTCCCTGTTTTCCGAGAATGTCACGCTTGGTGATTTTTCCGAGAATTTCAGATTAAACAACTATATATTTCCATCAGATTGAAAAATGTGCTGAAAATTAAATAACTATAAATTATTATAATCATTTATTTGAAAAGTGTGCTGAAACCGCCAAACACTATACTACTAGCGCTACAAGAGGTAATTCGTTTGTTTCCAGTTTCAGTCAGCTGTTTATCTCTCAGTTCGCTGAAACTGTAATTTGTAATTATTAAAACGTTAACCTGTGTACATGGAATTCTAGAGTTAATAATCACAGCTGCAAATACTCAGCTCTACGATCGATCTTTCCATGTTTTGGCTCCAGGCGTAGCTCAGCAGAATTCCTGTGTTTTTTTTTTTTCCGGGTGCCTTTCTAAATATACAGGATCAGTGGTCACGAAGCTGGAGGAACACCGTAGATGTATATATGTATATACTGCGTAGAATTGTTAATAGACGGACGAAGGACCTAAGTGCCACTTGCATTCCCGGCGTCCAAAACGTTGGATTAAAAACAAAAACAACATGAGAAACAAAAGTATCAGCAATAACACATGTCATTGAAAGAAAAAGAAAGTGAAAATGGGAAGAGGACAACGGATAAAAGCGATTTATACTATGATCCAACCAGCCCGTTGTATCTTGAATGTATATTAGTTCAATTGCATGCTATTACGAAAACAAGAAGCGTTCATGACCAGTATCGGTCTAATGGTGTTTTGATTTTGTCCGACCAATTAGCTTTCCATAATTACCGCCCGTAGACGCTAATTACGCTATTAGTTCGGCTTGCATTCTACGATTTAGACCGCACACAGCGTCAAGCGCCTCTGCTAATCCATCCATAGCAGGAATACGAAGTAAGATCCCAATACACAATTAAGAGAAAAACAAAAAAATCAAGTTAACATTCCGAAGTTGTGACAGTAAAATAAAGTTCCATCAAAGCACCTTCAAATTTCTTCCTGTCAAGCCCGTAATTTTATGATTGGTGGCCTGTGGTTTTCGTGTTTTCAATACATCACGGATCAATCCACCTGACTTGTGTTGCGGTGATTATTTTGCAGCCGGCGATCTGATAACGGATGGTATAAATACTAATGGTTTGTAATTTTCAGTTTGGACAGATTTTCATCGTGTCAGGCTAAGAACAATTCACGGGACATTCTTACTCTTTCCAGTCCTTTTAGGTAAGCTGCATTTCTTTCCTTGTGCGGAAAGTGTTAGTTATTCAGAGGGTTGTGTCGTACGAATATGAACAGCAACCAAACTTTCAAAGCCATATACTTTTACACGTATATCAGCTTAGGTCGACGACTTGCAACTTAATTTGTAGGCTGTTGACTTTGACCGTAAATATCAAACAGAGCAGTATTAAAGTACACAAAGCTAAATACTGATACTGTTTCAGTAACACGCGATATGAGGCTGCTTGCATCGAAATTACCGGCATCCGTTAACTCGTATTGGCCATGTTCTAAACGAGCATGGGCCTGGGAACGAATCCAAACTTCATTGAAAATCGATGGCATTGAGCTAAATCGATTCTCATATGAAAGGGCCTCTCAAAATAAGTACTTCCAGCAAGTTTGAGCATGTTTGCTCGAAAAGTCGCCAGTTGACGTGCATTTAGATCTTTAAAATATCCCATACAAATGTTTTTATTTCGGAAAGTGTGTCTCAAAAGCTTTTATTTCAGCTCCAATTCAACTAAACAGCGTCAAAGCTGGTAAGGTGACCATTTTTTAGATGCTCTTTCATGCAGTGTCAACAATTTTTTCCAATCGATAAATTTTAAAACTCATTCCCAGGCCCTCACTCGTTTAGAGCATGGCCAATTGACTGATATAGTTACCGCTCATACATGAGCTGATAATAAAGCGATTAAAAGCAGAAGTCGAGTTCCGTGGTTTTAATAGTATGTAGCTGTTTGCTAGCGGCTCACGACAACTAAAACCAAGGATTAAGATGAAGGGAATGAGACGGAGGAAGAGGGTGAGCTGTAGCCGGAAAAACTCGTACCGCAACGAAGCATTCAGTGATTCATAAATCACATTAAAAGGGCAGTGTCACGCTATTGCACCATCACTTTAAAAAGCTTAAAACTGCCAATACCCCCGGGTACTCCCTATAATGGCCTATACAGGGAGGCTCCACCCGAAAGAGGTACCTTTTTCACGCTTCGGGTATATGAAAGGGTAGGGATTTCAAGAGTCGAAGTATATGAAAGGGTAGGGAAATCTGTCATTGAGGTGTTTAAAAGGGCCCTTTATTAAAATATTTCGAACACACGTACCTTGCATCAGTGGAAACCTTAAAATAATGGTCTAGGTTTGCTGCCAAAGACTGTAGTACTGCATTGACACTCATGATAAACTCCGGTATTCAATCAAAGATGACGAGGATGGAAATGGATTGAATTTTGAATCAACTTGCCAGTTTTTTCAAAATTTCAAGCTATGCATTGAAATTTCACCAAAAAAATTATTATGGTTAGTTCTCCCTGCTAAAATTTCATTGGAATTCATCTTGCTGGTTCTGTGGAAGCATCTTTGCTCGATAACAGGTAAAAAACAGTAATTTTGGCAGAATTGAACCAAAAACAGCAAAAGTCCCGGTGACAGTGCTCCTTTAAGAACTTAACTTTGCTTTTATTGCCTGCCCTGTGGGCCGTTACGGGCTTGGTGAGCAACATACGCGATTTTCCCGCGAAAACGTTTCCAAAGGAACGCACTGCTGTCGGCAGCAGAATAATCCGATTCATTCCCAAAACGGAATAGGTCCCGAAAAAAACATTGGAATACCGTCCATTCTGATGATCCGTTTTCCGGAATAGTGGCCAAAAGAAGTAGCTCTTCGTCATACCTGCGAATATTGTTTCAGACCACATTAAACCGATAGGTGTTACCAATTGTTTAATACCCTCATTGCCCAGCTCAGGACGAACGTTCTTTGCCTTTGAACACTCACGCCTAAAGGCGTTAAAAGTAAGTAGTATATATGGAGTTTAGTCGAGGAAGGGTGTAAGCTAACTTATGAACAATCCGGAACGGGATAAAGGTGGAAGAAGAAAATGTCTCAGCCATGTAAATTTAAAACAAATCTTTCAAACTACTAACTGTCGATTGGAAATCACTAACAGGTCGATTAGGGCACCCTCCACACGATACGCGATTTCGATTGGTTTATTTGAAAACGAATATGTCTAACAAACGCGTGCTTTTCATTTGCACGAATCCTTTTTAAATTACTTAGTTTGCTTTCCACCAAAAATGAAAATGGTTCTTTCAATAGTAAATCTTATCCGCCTTTAGCACATCACCGTTTTTTCGTGACTGGGTGAAAAACACTTACGCACGTGTGGATAGAGTCTTGAATGTATGCGGGCCTAGTGGCTTGTTCTTGGTCCTCGTTTTTGAACTAATTTGAAATAGTGTGCTATCATTTGTCTGGTTTTATTCTTCGTCTACTTTCTGATAAACTAACCTTCGTAGCAAGCTTTTACTGCGGGTTTTCTAAAGTTTTTCGTCCTCTGAACTAGCGAAAACATCCCATTTTTCGCGCGGTTAAACAAGACTAAAAAACGTAGAAATCCCGAATAGAACACTCGCTACGTGATATACTGATATTAAAACGTTCTCTTTTTTTGTCTGTTTCCTTGAGCAGATCCAATCCTTATGCGGCACTTTCACGGAACCGTCATGTCTAATAACACAGACTCAAAGAAGGTGCATGTAACTTTCGGGGAATCCAAGCGGGTTATAAATTTCCAAACACAAATCAAGAAATGAAGCATCTGCGTCACCACTTTCTCCGTTCGTTCGCTGACGTCTTGTTAGACAATGTCGCGGCTGCTAATGTTAAGTTGCAGCGATACGACGATACCTAGTTCAAGAGTACGTAGACCTTAAAAATGACGCCACACTGGAGGAAAATGCCAAAGTAAAGGTGTTCATTGCCTCAAAGCGCGGGAAATAAGTAATCAAGTCACCTTATTGATGATGTGGTTTTCATGTGATGTCCTTATAGTGTTCGGATTTCCCATAAAGTTCACGACCACCTCCTTACATTTTTGGGAGTTAAGTCTCATACTGTGTTTTATACAATTGAAAAAAACTAAACTGAAATATCCTGTAAAACTTATTTATTCTACTTTTAAGACTGATTTCATGCCCCCTAAGAACAGAATCAAAGCCGTATTAAGCCAGTCGACAGCCCTGTATTAATAACCTTCGGCTCCCAAAGATCAGAAATCCGCCGACTCCGTGCGCAGGCAACTAAGCGACCTTGGAAAGGAAATCGATCGCGTATTACAACCAGTTTTCACAAGCAGGGAAATCTCGGAAGATTTGAGAGTTACGGAAACAAAGCCCTGACTTGTAAACCAACAATGCGTTGTGTATTTATTTCAATGTAATTCGTGTGATTCGAATTATACAGGCT
>JAEMWC010002166.1:22500-32500 GCA_016490735.1 Pachyseris speciosa | reverse complement strand
TTAAAATAATGTTATTAATTCTTAAATAGTTTGTCTAAATATATTTCATTCTTAGTAGTTAGTATGAAAGTAATACTTTTTTACATAAATTGTTATTCAGACTGTATTCCCTTTGTTTGAATTATTTGTTTAGGGACACCCACTCGGTTAGTTCTTAGAACTATTTGGGTGCCCCAAACTCCACACAACTAACATAGTATTTAAATATTCTTTTCTTCCTTTCCTTCTTCATTTCTTAGATATCCTTAGTAACAATGAATTGCAAATTATTTGTGTCTTTTTTTTGTTCTCTTATTGTACTGCATTCCTTATATTGATGTTTGTAACACTACTGTAATAATATAACCTTGTCTAATACACTGTGTATTCGTGCGAGTTTCATAAAATTGAGTTGAATTGAATTGGAATTTTTCTTTACGCTTGTTTGAGGATATTTTTTTATCATAACTAACACATGACGTTGCCCAGACAGTTACCTCGATGCAGTTTTGTTCAATTGTATTATACTCACACTTCAGGGAACCCTCAAGGGTTGGAATTGGGTTGTTCTCAAGGATCTACCTCTCTTTCAGTTGTCCACCTACAATCTTGTTCTACTGATACAGAGGGTGGCCGTACTATAGTGGCTCCCGTCCATTCATATATCAACTACAAAAAAACCGAAAGAAGAATCAAGTCAAAGTTTAAGTAGCCTGCGTGGTAGGCGCGTTCTCCTGCTCCCTTGCTTTCCCTTCCTTGCGCCTGCCACGCAGGCCACAGCTCAAGCTCTAGCTCAGGTGAGAAAGCTCACAAGTGAATTGGGAGTTACATTTCTTGTTTACAAGTCATGTGGCTGACGCTTTGGACTATGAACGTAAAATAAGAAAACATGTCAGTGGGCAAGTTAAACACTTCGTCAGTTTACAAAAAAGCTCTCTGAACCATTACATTGGCATATTTAACGAAAACCACCGTGGAAACGAATATCTCACTGTTACACCAGATGATGTGGTGAATTTCCTTGTTTGGAAAGATCAGTTTGGAAAGACAGTAGTTCACCAGGATTCCCGTCTGTTCTTTGGTCATAAGGAAAAATATACTTTCCAGTGCCCCAGGCGTTTGGCCTTTGATACTCTGGACTCGTTAGTAGTTAAGTCGCGCGCCAATTTTTCTCACGTTGGCCGAACTGTGAGCGACACTATACTTCCGGGCTATGAGCTATGAGTAAACTCTGCCTCCTCCTTAAAAGTTAAGAATTACTTATCTGCTATGAGGGAAGAACAGATGTTGGCAAGAACAATCCTCAACTCAGGCTCAACGATTCTAGATTCAAGGCCTAGAGGCTGTCTCTGGAGAGATTTTTAAACCTTTGTCTGGACCGACTCTTTCTCCAACTCAGCTTTATGTTAGCGTGGGACCAAAGCCTTATCTAAAGCGATGTTTTTTTAATGGTGATCGAGACCTTGGGAAGAGTTAAGACGAAGGAAATCTTATATTTTCCTCAGAAAGAGGGTCTTCTTTTCAACCATTTACCTCAAAATCGTGATGCTAGTAATCGTTTTAGGGAAACTTCCTTATGCCTTGTGGTTGCTATTGGGACATATCTTCGCCTCAGTTTGGGCCTCTACTTAGAGGCCGAAACTACCTTGCTCTTCTTGTAATTTTACAGAAAAGAGTGGTGAGAACTATAGCTAGAACCCATTTCTATGCACATACTGATCCAATCTAAAAATCTTGGCCGGCATTTTAAAATTTCTTAAAAAGCTCATTAATAATTCATGAAGGCAATACAAAAGAAATTACTTTTTAATGAGTGTCTTCATACCTGATAAAGACACGGCTAAATTTTACATCCGATTTTCAAGGTCAAAATAACCCCAATTCTAAATTTTAGTGTAAGAAAAGGTTTATTCATTTACTCCTATCAAAACCGTACTCTTCCTTAAAATTTGATTGTAAATTTACCTTACAGAGACAAATTCATTCGTATCGTACAAGAAACTCCCATTCATATCGTTTGCCTTTCTGTCGGAACAATAAGAAACAGAATGATCTCAGTTGATTCAACCAGTCTGATCCATTTAAAGATTTAATTCAGTTTTTTAAGTTAAGGGAAAACCAATGGAGGGAAGAGCTCAGATGATTCAACTAAGTTTGGATGGAAAACGAATCTATGTCACAACGTCATTGTTCAGTGTGTGGGACAATCAGTTTTACCCTAACCTCTCCAAGTAAGTAAGTGTAAACTATCACCTCCATTCCAGCCTCCAGTGGAGAATGATTTACGAAACATTACAGGTGGAAGCTCACTGGTTTTCAAAAAATTGTGGCTGCAGTGTAATCTTTATCTGTATTTACACCACCACTAATTGTAAATTTAATGAACTTACACATTTAGGATACTTACAAAACGAATATATACGAACACATATGTAAAACATATCTTAACATATATAAAACAAATTTTTTATTGTAAAACAAATCGCAAACTATGGTGTTTTTTGCGCCTAATACAAACTAATTTTATATTATTTAGAAGGGTAATGAAGTAATGTACCCGAAATACTTTTGTGATCATAAGATTTTATAGTTTGTTGATGATATGTATTTTCCATTCTTTCATATGTTCATTTTTTCGGGCGTTGTTGTCGAATTCTCAACTTTCTATAGATTGAGGCAGTCAAGCAACGGTTGTTCCAAATCAGTGCTGTGTCCTACTCCAGTTGAGCCGGAATTACTGTTGTTGTGGTATAGTGAACAAGGTATCCAGGACTCAAAGTCAAACTATCAAGAAAAAGGACTGCATGTGGCTACTTTTGCATCTTTTACGTGAAGGGGATGCGGAACGTTTGTCAGTTGTTATTCTTGTAAGCCGAGAGTATTGTAAAACGCGAGTCAGGCAAGCTGTTTGCAACCCAGCTTTATCTGATCACCTGGAGTTCGAAATCGTAGAAGACTAGCCAAAGAGAGGGAAGCCGAAGTTGATAGACAGCAGAGGCTACAGTTATAACGTAAAGAGACGGCGAGGAGACAACACGGACTGGCAGTGTATCGTTCGGCTTAAGGTATATTCGTTTTTTTTTTTATCATAAATGTGCTAAAGGTTGTTTATTTTTTATTACGTTTACTGATTATGACCAATTAAATGATGTATGAATTTTTTTTATTACGTTTACTGATAGATTTGAGATTGTACTAGCTTATGACTGTTTCATTTTCGTTAATAGGCAAATCCTTGCAGAGTAAGCGTTACGCAGCGGGAAAACTGCGATTTCGTGTTGGGAAACAGCAGCACAACCATAACGGCCAGGTGGGGGTCTGTGATATCTGCGAGGATAACAGCAAAGGCTATAAAAGAGAGGCGATAGCCAATGTCTTCAAACCAGCCAGTGAGATTGTGAATGAAGTTCTACTGGAGGAGTTAAAAGATAGGCCATGCATGTCCAAGTCTTCTTAAGCCCGAGTCCCTCGCGAGAAACGCCAACGTCTTGAGGCAAAGTCTTCGACCATCGGACCCCACAGATCTTCAGTTCGTGTTGAATTACGACCATATTCCTGATGGCTTCCTCAAAAAAGACATTACGGTAAGCTGACTTCGACACTTGGCCCAGATCAATTTGCACTTAATGAGTCACGCGACAAATCTTTTCTCGCTCATCTTTTTTTTGAAGTAATTCGACTTTACAAACATTCCCGAAAGTGAATTTTTCGAATTTCTAAACATTTTGTGAATGAAAATTTATTAAAATCTCAGTGAAGCTCAGTTTGTATATAATAATAAGTGATGCAAAATACTCAGAAATTTTTTCTTTTATTTTAGGTTCCACACAGTAGACGCCCAGATTCTCGCCACCATATTTTTTCCACAGACCACCAACTAGCAGTGTTAAGCAGGGCCAGGAATTGATACATCGATGGTACATTTAAACTCTGCCGCCAACCGTTCCGTCAGGTGGTTACCATTAACGTGTTTGTCCGTACCGCAGAAGACCACAGCAAACAAGTACCTCTAGTCTTTGCCGTGATGTTTGGGTAAAAGAAGAAGGATTACAAAACCGTTATTCGATCAGTCCTGGAAATGATACTGGTCACACCAGCCGTGATGAAGATAACGACAGACTTCGAGAAGGCAGTCTCGTCCGTACTGAGGGAACTGTTGCCAAATTTCGATATCAAAGGATGTGTCTTTCACTGGACAAAAAATTGGACAGTTTCTTTTACGTTCGAAACCTTGTTTACCTCTTTGAATAGATATCTATCTTAACATCTGACGAAATCATAGAAAAACCGACGCGATAAGTAGAGGGCGAACTCACTGGGGACGAGCTCACTACGGGGCAAACTCACTGAGAATCAAGGTTGTAATGACAGGAGGAGTAATATGCCGCCCCACAAGAGGACCGATCTAAGACCAGACCACGTAAAACAATATAATGCGCTAAACCTGAATATTGAGCCAATAGCCAACTACTGCACTCATTTCCTAATAATTTCACAAACCAGAATTCATATCACAACTTGCTGAAGCATGACTGCAATATTATTTTCATAACACTGCTGAAGGAAATGTAGCAATATTTTCACTGGATGGATTCAAGTTGAGCATATTTCCAGCAACTATCCCGGGGATAGGGATTTCGTTTGCCTTCGTCTTGTTTGACAAATTACAGTATTTCAGTGAGAATTATGTTGAAAATCAAGAGAAAATGAGGGTCAGAGAGGAAGACGCCTAGTTTGGCCCTTGGGATATGTGAATTTCAGTTGAGTTATTTTTAGATGTCACAGTAACCAAAGTCTGTTTCCCGAGACGTCCGCAAAGTCAGCAGGCGCGCTTAATCCCAAGAAATTCAAAACGGCGTTCCGCGTGAAATATTGCGCTTTGTTGACGAAAGTGAGTTTGAGAAGCAAGGAAAATGGCATATTTTGACCGAAAACCCGGAGTGGGAGATAGATTCAACAATTTATTGTGCATTCGAGCAAGCATTTGACTTAGACAGCCATTCTTTAGCTATTCTTTAGATCTCACCACAGAAAGCACAGAGACCTATTTGACCGTATGTCTAGTGAAATTCACCGAACAATGGCAGTGCGAATTGATCTTGATGATTTGAATCAACGTACGTGATCAAACTACAAACATAGGATTACAGCCGCAGCGTAACATGATCGCATGTTTGTAGTTTGATCACGTGCGTTGATTCAAATCAACAAGATCGATTCACGATGCCATTGTTCGGTGAATTTAACTAGACATACGGTTAAATAGGTCTCCTCTGCCCCCTGTGATCTCACTTCAAGCGATGGAAGCGACAGCAATTACAGTGAGAAAGACCCGACATTTCCAGGCGGCACAAGAGGAGCAAAATCGACAGAGCAACAAAAACGGAAACGAAACTCTAGTTGTAAACATACGAAAACCACACGTCCCACAGCGGGTAAAAATACCGATTCGAGCGCTGCTTCGACATCGAAGAAAGTAGACAGGAAAGGAAAAGCAACAAATCATGTTGGGAAGAAAACTGTGAATATGCCTACCAGAAAACAGAGAAAAGAGATGGATGACCTCACCATCAAGCTAGAAGAGAAGCGGCCCATGCGTTGGAATTTTGTATCAGAGCGTATGAGTTAACAGCACGTGGGATAACATTACGAATCGCATCAAACGCTCATTCAAGAAATACTTGATGTTCGGTATAGCTCTTCAGCCTGCCTTCGTTTCTTGACAGCCATGTTCCTCAACGCTTTAACCGCGATTCGAGGATTTCTTCACGCTGCTTTTCCACCCGGGTAAAAAGAAGCAGAGGTGTCATCTTTTGAGGCCACGGTTTTCGCTCGACGGCTGATCATAACAAAGCTTTCGCCTTCTATCTTTACTTTGCGATATGAAGTTATCTGAAACATTTTCGGCAATTTCTGGGGAATTTGTACCCGAAACACTTTCATTGCAGTCATTTTCAATATTGATTCCGAAATGTAGATGCCTAAAAATTCCATACTGAGTATTTAACAGCCGCCATTGCACAGTGCCATGTTGGCACGCTCCGATGACTTCTTATGACGTTGTGCTCAATAGTTGCGGACGTCCAGGGAAACCGCCTTCCGTTTTGAAGGGCACCTAAAAATAACTTTAGTGAAATTCACATATCCCGGCCAACGCCCCTACTCTCCCTCTCTGTCCCGCATTTTCTCTTGACATAACATAACACAACATAACATAACATAACATAACATAACATGGCATAACGTGACGTAACGTGAGGTGACGTGACATTGTTGAGGTGGGGAGTGATCCAGCCTCGTTCCCAGGACGAAGTTGGGAATGATCAACCTCTCCCACGGCTTTCCCAGGTTGGGGAGCAACATGACAAATGGAAAATGTTAAAACAATACAAAGGACTGTACATTTTCTTGCTGTGTTTCCGGCAGCTTTACCCACAGGCAGCCGAGACATACTGTATGTGTAATTATAAGCTTAATAAAAGTTAAAAAAGTTTTACAAACTCGGAGCTAAAAGTTAAAACTTATGAAATATTTCGTCCGTTTTTTTCAACCGGACTTCATCAGTCAATGATATGAATGTTAAAAAGATGAATTTTGAAAAGGGTTTTAACGCCTCTTGGGGGTTAGAATTGTGTCATAGATAGCTGCTAATTCGTAACCATTGTCTCTGTTTAACGCCGCTATTAGCAGCTATCTATGACACAATTCTAACCCCCAAGAGGCGTTAAAACCCTTTTAAAATTCATCTTTTTAACATTCATATCATTGACTGATGAAGTCCGGTTGAAAAAAACGGACGAAATATTTCATAAGTTTTAACTTTTAGCTCCGAGTTTGTAAAACTTTTTTAACTTTTATTATGTTTCCGGAGCAGGAAACAAATGTTTTTGATTGTATAAGCTTAATGTTCTGCATATAGTCAAAATATTGATGTAAAAGTTCAAAAATAAATATTGTTTCACTTTAATATCACTATGTGTTTGTTGTGTTGCTCAATAACTGGTCTAGTTTGCAGTGCTTCTGGCCTGTTCGCCTGCTATCATAACCGCTTGGGAGCATTATTCTTACAGCTATATTCACGGTTCAAAAAGTGTCTAAAAATTCGAAATACTCTAAATAAAAGCTCACTTACCTTTAGCTGAAAGCTTCCTTGAGTGTCCTGGCCGGTTTAAATAGCTATTTTTCTCTTTTCGTTACCAGACGGATCTTCCACTAAAGAAGAATTGAAGGCAGGCTAGACCAAAACCGACCATCTCCCACGCGAAGCTCCATAAATTCTCTAATAATCGTCGGATTCGCTCCAAATTGCGATCAGCTGAACGGCGGTTAATGTGGCTTCCTGTATATTGCTCCCTGGCTTTCAAACTCCATCGCAAGTGCACGAGCATCGCTCATTTTTCAGCACTTACCTGACCTTTTCCGTTCGTCAGGCACTGCATTATCAACGGTTTTACTACGCGATTTGAATATCCAAGCTTAGCGACCGCGCCCCTTCGACAAAATGGCACTAGCCGAGGGAGGGACCGTACACACTCGAGTGCCAATAGTATCGTCCCTCCCTCGGCTAGTGCCATTTTGTCGAAGGAACGCGGTCGCTAAGTTTTTTTGAACCGTGAACCGTGATGCCTTGCGCACGTGTGACCTGTTGGCCAATTGGATTGTCGCGTTAATATATCAAAACCTCCGAATTTAGAAAAGAAATGTCGAGAATTTGCTCTCGGGAATCTAATTTTCCTCGTATAGGGTTTATATATATCACACCATATTTGTATTCCCGGTATTGAACTGGATCTAGCATGAAGTGGAGGCTCTTGCGGGGCAAAACATTTTCATATGAAAAGATTCCCCCGTTTAAGCCTGGCGTGCACGCTAGTTCCAGCTCATTACGGATAATACGAATAATGGTCTCCTTTATGGGTTTTATTCAGACTTTTTGACTAGCATCCCCTCCCCTGTCATATGAGCATCTCCCACGGCGTCCCCCACGGCGATAAAAAAAATATATATTTTTTATTAGATGCTCAATTTGCCTAAAGAGTCACGATGAATGATAAATAAATCGACAGTTATCGACCTATCCTACGCAAGCGTCGTTTGGCTCGTCACGGAACAAAATAGTGGCTCGTCACGCAACAAGCTCCATGAGCCCTTACGACGGCTGCGTTGGAGACTAAATACGTATCGAATCGTTCTCCGATATCATTCTTAAACAAAGGGTCCTCAAGGGGATAGGTGAGTCGGTCTTCTATTACCGTAAAAAGTTTTGTTTTGTTTTTCTAAATCAACGTTTGCATCCTTTTCCGTTTTCATTTTAAATTCTACTTTAAACTTTCATTGCTCTTTAAACGTGTTTGTGGAAAAGGTGTTACTAAACAATGAAACACGCGAACTATGCGTAATAAAATAAGTGTTTGCCAAAAGTATACCGATTAATTTCGGATTGTTTTGGTATACAGAAATAGCCGCAAGATGGAACGGATGGAGCATACTACATACTAGAAGTTCTGATACTGGTAACTTTTTGGTTATTAATCAAGACTGAGTATTCGACTTAATTCGTTTTCCATTTTCGGAGCTAAGTTATGGAATTGCCTGAAGCCTAACCTGCGTAAGCATAGGAAAAAACCTTTCAAAACAAAATTCACCAATACTTACTTGCGGTGCTTCGTGATGAGAATGATTATGTTGATGCCGCGACGTTAATCTTAAAAATTTCTAATTATCATTAACCAAACTAGCTATTATTATTACTTCCTTTTGTTCTATGTTGTCTTAAAGGTTCTTGCTCTTCTCGTGTAAATGCTAGCTATCTGTGAATGTGTGTGTATACCTATTTATTTATTTATTTATTTATTAGATATTTAGCTATTTATTTATTTATTTTATTTTTAATTATTTATGTATTTATTTTTTAACTTGAATTACTAATAATTTATTTTGCTAAATTTGATTGTAAGCTACACAACCCGCCTCGATTAGCTTTGCTACATGCGGGTTGTGTATTTTTCTAAATTGTATAATTGTAATATTCGAAATAAAGTGAAGTGAAGTGATGGAATACAATATACATCAAAATATCCCCCGATGAAACCCATATCTCTCTTTGCTATATGGGTAAGAAAGCATTGTTGCACTTACTGCGTTTTCTTGGCTACTTCACTCTGCATACAAGCTCCTCCATTCCGTAGCTTTTTATTAATGTAGGTACGTTTCTAGTTACAAACTAGAAGTGCTGTTACAGGATTTGCTGAAATTCAGACTAAAGGGGAGTGAATTATCGACAGGTTGTTTGGTCTTAGAGTCCTCATATACTTAGCTGGCTTACTGCTTTCTCGATCGTGATAATTACTAGCACACCTTGCTACTTATCAATCTACATTCCGCAGGTATCCTTTTAAATCCGCATTAAATTAAAATAACTGCCGAGCCTCTCTAATCATATGCCGTTACCGTTACCTTACTGTTACCAACAAGACTCTCCACGGTCCCACTTACATTAAAGATTTTCTTAAAAGCTACCATCCACCACGAGATCTTAGGTCTTCAAAGAAAAATATACTTGTCGTCCCTGCTTTTAACAGTCATGGCCGTCGTGCTTTTCTGTTGTTGCGCGGCTTCTCTGGAACAGTCTTCCTCAGCATATTATGGATACTGAATCCCTGGACATTTTTAAAAGACGGCTGAAAACTGTTCTTTTTATACGATTCTTTTTAAATTCAAGACGTGACTTTGGTGTTTTATAACCTAACTATTTTGTCTTACCTTTTGTAGTTTTAACTTAAGTTTTTAAATTTTTAACTTCGACTCTGTAAATAGCGCCTTTCGACCCTTGGGAAAGGGCGCTTTATAAATGTCTTATTATTAGTAGTAGTATTAGTATTAATATTAATATTAATATCAGTATCAGTATCAGTATCAGTATCAGTATCAGTATCAGTATCAGTATCAGTATCAGTATCAGTATCAGTGTCAGTATCAGTATCAGTATCAGTATCAGTATTATATTATGCCGGTGAGCTTT